>JAAAKG020044246.1:0-18785 GCA_010014905.2 Druon quercuslanigerum
TTTCATTTTTTGAATTTCGAAATTTTAATATAACAAGACGTTCGGACAATACTTTTTCGCGTTTTCGAGCGTTCGGATCCTTTTCGTTTCTGGCCACTCAATTATTACAAACAAATGCACATTTTGCCCATTTTTTGATGAAAAGGCTTGATTTTTTTGCGGAATCAACTTAATATGTTTGTTTTAATGACCAAAAATGTTAATTATGTAAACAATTTTTATAAACAAATGCACATTTTGACAATTTTTTTATGAAAAGGCTTAATTTTTTTACGGATCTAATTCGAAACTAAAAGTAGAAAAAGTGTTATATATTTTATATTAAAATAATACAGTAAAAACTCTTAGGATCTCGTCAGTTCTATTTCGCTCTTAGTTGGATTTATGGACTATCGGTTTAGTGCCTTCTGTGTTACAGGTTTGTAGATAAATGACTTACGTTTATAGGTTTGTAGGTTTTAACTTGATAGATTTAAAGATTTTATGTTTCAAGTTTACAGGTTTAAGGTTAATAAGTTATGAAATGTATGGGTCATATGTTCTACATTTGACCGATTTATGAGACGATTGGTTTTTATTTGTTTCAAGTCTAATTGATTTTGGGTCAAGATTTTTTGGTTTTGGGATTTATAGATGTGGGGGGGGGGGGGTATAGTTTAAATTGTTTTTATGTAATTACATATTTTTTTATGGGTAATGTGTTAAAGCTTGAACATGAACGCATGAACATGAAGAATTGGGGGGTACACTAGATTTTTTCCATTTTCGGAAAAACAATGCTTGCTGTCGTATATCAGGTCACTATAAAAAATATGACAGCAAGGATTCTTTTTCAAGATATTTCGCATTGATTCCAAAAAAATTAAACCTATTCATAAAGAAATCGTCAAAATGTGTATTCGTTTATGAAAATCGTTAAATTAATTCACATTTTCTGTCATTATTAAAAAAAATTATAACATAGATTCTTTTGCAAGATGTTTCTACTTAATTCCGCAAAAAATCAAGCCTTTTCATAAAAAAATGAGAAAAAGCGGATTGTTTATAATTTTTTTAAAAATAATAAACATTTTTGGTCACTGTAAAGATATGATAGCAAGGGGTCTTAGGCAAAATATTTTAAGTTGATTCCGCAAAAAAAATCAAGCCTTTTCTTTATAAAAAGGTCAAAATGTACATTTGTTAAAAAAATTGTTGAAATAATGAACATTTTTTGGTCACTATAAGAAATATGATAGCAAGGAGTCTTAGGAAATACATATAAAGTGGATTTTCCAAAAAATCAAGCCTTTTCATAAAAAAAATGGTCAAAATTTGCATTTTTTTATAAAAATTGTTTACATAATTAACATTTTTTTATCACTATGAAAAATATGATAGCAAGGAGTCTTAGGAAAAACATTTTAAGTTTATTCCGCAAAAAAAGTCAAACCTTTCATCATATAATGGTCAACATGTGCATTTGTTTATAAAAGTTTTTTACATAATTAACATTTTTCGTCACTATGAAGAACATGATAGCAAGGAGTCTTAGGCTAAATACTTAAGTTGATTCCTCAAAAAAATCAAGCCTTTTCATAAAAAATTGGGCAAAATGTGCATTTGTTTATAAAAATTGTTTAAATAATAAATATTTTTTGGTTACTATGAAAAATCTGATAGCAAGGAGTCTCAGGCAAAACATTTTAAGTTGATCCCGCAAAAAAAATCAAACCCTTTCATCATTAAATGGTCAAAATGTACAATTGTTTATAAAAATTGTTTAAATAATTAATATTTTTTTGTCACAATGAAAAATATGATAGCAAGGAGTCTTAGGAAAAACATTGCAAGTTGATTCCGCAAAAAATCAAGCCTTTTCATAAAAAAATTGTCAAAATGTGCGTTTGTTTATAAAAATTGTTTAAATAATTGGCAATCATTAGCTATTCTTAACTTATTGTAAGCGCACATCATTATATGAGATACTTTATACAAAATCTATTGGTCAAAATTAGCTAATCATTGCAAATCACGAAAAAATGAATTTTGTTAATTAATTTGTTTATAACATTATTAAAAAATTGTTTTTACTCTAACCCACTAATGCATTATTTTTATTTAGTTTTTACACTGATTTATGACCTTTTTAAATAAATTCCAAAGTCTTAGAAGAAAGGGTATCATGGAAAAGTTTAACAGCAAAAAGTTGTAAGTTTGTTGTTAAATAACAAATTTCCGTGAAGTCAAAATAAAAATTGCATAGTTACATGTTATACCTGGAAGTCTTACGGTCAATTCCAAATAAGAAAAATCAAAATCCGTTAAAAATTGCACTGTCAGTCAATTTTGTCAAAAAATGTGCTTTTTCTCCAACTGTGTGGCGCCTTGACCGAGAAATGTTTGGGAACTTTATTAATCGGGAAAAAACCAGGAATTTACTTCTGATCACCGAAAAATTCCAAAATTTCATTATTTTAATCATTTTCGTCAATTTAATTATTTATATTTAATTTGAATCAAATATGAATAAATAATAATAATATAAGAATATTCAGATGATATTTTAATTATTTATTGAAAATAAATATTATTACCATTATTTAAATGGAAATTAAGAATCTGGATTTGTATTTTCCGCCAAAAAGAATACCCGAATTTACGTCCATAACTTAAGCTTTAAACATTTTTTGGAATTAATTATTGCTTTAAATATATTTCAAACTTTCTAGATGAACGACGATTTTTTAACCAGGAACGGTGTAGCCAGATTTTCATTTGAGTGTATTAATTTTCAAATTAATAAAAAAAAAAAGAATTTTCGAAAAATCAATTTATTTTGAACTAAATAGTGGCATTTTCTTCAAAAGTCTTGAATTTTCAAGTCACCTTTTTGGATTGGAAATTCAACTATCTTCTGAAGAATTCGTGGTTTAGTTTGAAAATTAAACTATTTGGTTAAGAATGCAGAAGATAAAAATTCTATTACTATTTACTATTTGGTTACAAATGCAACTACCATTACGTTGAGAATTCAATTATTATGTGGAAAATTTAAGCAGATGGTTAAAATTGATTTTTTTCGCAGATTTAACTTTCTGTTGAGAATTGGCCTTTTTGGATTGAAAATTCATCTTTTTACATTCTCATCCAGAGATGGTATTAGATTTTTGTAAAATATGACCCCCCCCCCCTGGTTTTTATCAAATTTCCATGTTTTGAGAACCTCTGAACCGAAAAAACAGGTTCTGTCTGTCTGTCTGTATGTCTGTCTGTCTGCCTGTGAGCACGATAATTTTCGAAAGAATTGACAAATTGGATTGGCCTTTGGTACACTCTTTTAGTGTCTGAAATTAAAGATCAAGTTCGTTAGCCAGCCATTCTCTGGATCAAAATTCGAAAAGTGAGCACATTTTGACAATTTTTGAGATCATGTTTTACAAAATTTGAAAATCATATGTTAGTGTGTGAACAGTACACTGTCAGATGTACAATTTCGAACAGTAAAGCTGAGATTTAAAGCGTACCCATTGTGAAATGAGCAGTTTTTACAGTATTAAATGCGATGTGAACCAGTAATCTAAAAATATACTAGTCGGAACAACATTTGTAGCAATACATAAAGCAGCTATTACAGTTTGACATTGTAGTGTGGAACAGAACAGTTAAATTTGTAACACAAATATATGATTTTTCAACAAAACAGTTAATGTTCAACAAAAAATATGAATTTCGTACAAAAATGTGGAATTTTCAACTTAAAAATATGATTTTTTAACGAGAACGCTTATTTTTTGCCAAATAGTTTAATATTTAAAAAAATACTTTACTTTTTAACTTTTAAACTTTAAGAGTAGGAAAAAGACAAAAAGGAATGCAATATTTTCTTTTATAACTAACAAAATGGATTTTTTGAGCTCCAATTAAAATTCATGTTTATATGTATGTTTCAATTTATCTTAGGGAAATATATTTATCTTACTCATATTATCAATCTTCCAGCACTTACAAAACTCACAAAAAGTAAATGTGTACTGAACTTTCGACGCGAATATAAAGTAATAAATTCAAAGTAAATTCACATTAAATTAAATATTCTTAACATTAAAAATAATCAAATGGGATAATTATAATATAACATTTAAATAAAGTATGTACAAAAAAGTTCGACGTTGAAGTAAGAAAATTAAATATCACTTGGGGCACCGACAATTTTTGTCCCGTCACTGGTCGTTTCTCACAAGCGATGAGAATTTTGCTGGTTATTATATAAGTTCCATTTCGAATGATATACCTAGCGTGCTATATTTTGCGTTATGGAATTGCTTTATATGTAGTAGTGTTAAGTTAGATTATAGATTTAGGTTTGTGTGAGTAATATTTCATCACTTTTCAGAGTATATCTTACAGCGTATTTTTTCCATACATGTCCCACGATTTTCTACTTTCAAATTATTAATCATACTTGTTTGTATTTATTATTTATGAATTGTATACCATATAATTTTGGACTTAAATCCAAAAAGTTTTTAATTTATTTATCTCTTTCCGTTTACGAGATACATTATAATTATTCCAATTTAAAATAAAAAATGTTAGATATCGGGAAATATAGAAACCTATTGTACATTCCGACTATGACTAAATAACACTTTTTCTCCCATTTTTATGTAAGAATGTTCTGATTTGTCTCTGGCCCAGTCAAATCCACATACTTAATCTGAGGAACAGTATTTATGTGAAGTTGGATAAAAACGTTGCAAACAGTGGACAACTACAATTATACTAAGACGGATAATTTATATGCGCTTCATTATAAAAATCATCTGCCATCGGATAATTGTGGTTTTCAATTGTTTGCAGCGTTTTTATCCAACTTCAGATAAACAATATTTCTGGAATATACTGTACATTTAATATGGTCAAAGTTACCCCAAAATTTTTCTTCGTGTAGGAACACGATATATGCGAGGACACGAACGTGTTTTTATTAACGAGTGGATAAAGTCTTCGACATTTGCAATTTTTCCTTTATCATGACTTTATTGTAGCTGTTTAAATGCAAGTTTTGAAACGCGTTTCGTCATCATGCCAATTAATTCAATTAGGCTTATAATTCGCCACGCTCTGTTGCCGTAAACCAGTCCTAAATTTTTTCACACCTATATAAAACCTGCTCTAATGTCAAGAGGTGGACAGCTGGACATGATTCGATTCACAGTATGCAACAAATGCTACTTTGTTGCGTGTGAACTGTAAAGTACCACGTAGCTATAGAGGTGAAAATATCCGGCTTTATTTAAACACAGCAAAATCTAGTCGAACAGCTTTTGAATTGAAACTACAAAACAGTTTCTAATTCATTCTGAATATTGCCCTGAATTAAGAGAAATTCCTGCCTTAATTTGAGACCTACATTAAAAACAGTATACAAACTGTCAATATCAGTTGTGATCCAGTATTATATTAAATTTCAAAAGTACCAAAAACACGAAGAAGAATCTCGGCTCGATGTATAGCATTGTTAGGACCACTCGCTACACTGAAAACGAAAAGTACTTGGATCAAGTAATTCTGATTTGGTTTAAGTCAATCGTGGGTCTGAATACGAATGATGCAATATGGGTGTTAGTTCAAGAAAACATTTACTTGGTACCGTATGCATCGATCAATAGCAAATGTTCTTGATTTGAGAAAATATATTATTGGACGGAACATGATATTTTATTGATCTGAAAATGTATGACATTCAGTGAAGCAGTATTAATTTCATTTAAGTATATATATTCTCAATTTAAGGATATATGGTATTGTGAAAATACAATAGTTTCTTAACCTAACGAGTTATGTATTCAGGAGAAGCACATGTATGTGTATAAGAATATAATAAAAGTTTAAATCAAATATATATTTCGTTAAAATTAAGAATCGCGATTCTAGAAAAAGAGCTGAAATTACCTCTTTTAAGAGAAGAGAATGTACTCAATTAAGAGACTTTATTTTCAATCTATAATTTATAAGTACTTACTGCAAGTTTTTACGCACCTCATTACGTAAATAACGTAGCGAAATGCTCTATAAAAAAAGGACGAAAAGTCATCTTTGCAAAGTTTTATTACATTCGTAGTTTTTTGTTTAAAGTGTACTTTAATCCAAAAAGTATACATTTAATAAAATTGAGAAGTGCGTTTCATCTTATTTTTAAATAGAGAATCTCGCTCTATAATTTGGATAATGCATTCTAGGGAAACTTGTCTTAAATATTTACAAATTATAGATTGAACCATTTTTATACATTGGCGATATATCTTAGTTTATATTTACGATTTAGAAATATAATAACTCACTTTTTCCAAAGTTTGGAAGATGGAACTTTCAAATTCAAATTATTTTACAAAATTCCCTTTGTTGTTTTCTCATTTTCCTTGCGTTAAAGTGTAAAACTTACTGGAAAATTTATATTTCTAAAATTTTAACGAGCTTGCTAAAAATTGCATGGATAAAGAATGTCGTGTTTTAAAACTTTAAAAGAGAAACTTTAAGAATAAAACTTTCACGTGGTACGTTGCTAGGAACTATGCACCGCTCGTAGTTTGAGGTTATGTTAAGAAATAAAGCATTTTTAAAACATTTCAACTCCCATGCAATGCTTTGATATTCTTTTAAATACAACAAAGAATCACTGTGTAGTTCAGGAAATGAATTTTGAATTCACGTAAAATTTAATTTATTGCTTCTTTAGTTTAAGAGCACATTAAGGTTCTATTATATTAAACCATTTCAAAACCAAAATTTCACGCATAAAAAATCATAAATTTGAAGTTAAAAGTGAGAAAAGTGTCAAAAGCGTATACAAATATTGAGCATTTTTTGAAATGAGTATTACTAATAAAAAAATTATTCCTTCCAGTGAATTTAAAGTCGATCATTTGACCATTATGAAACGTTATAAATAAGTGATTTGCATATTTTATCATTTTAAATAAGTGCGCTAACGGTTTTTAGAATTTTTCTTTTGGAGTGTAAAGTAATTATTCCATACCATTTCAAATTTCACAGAGGTTATAGGAAATCCAGCAAATTTTTCACAAATCTCTTACCATTTTTGAGATACCTACTTTTTTTTTTAATATCATCTAATAGGTGAATCAACTATGAGTGCTCGAGGATCAATTTTTAATGATTACATTGATATAATGTATATTTTTGAAACTATAGACTTTTTTTATTGTTGGGAGTGCACCATGTATTCGTTTTAAATAGATATTGTCTTAAAGCAAAATATGCATGCATCATGCTGAGAAAAATATTTCCTTCCCTGAACATATTCATTTTTTTGTATTCAGTATATATAAGTTGTATCAAGTAACATATTAATCAAAGTAAGTACATAAATTTATTAGAACCAAAAAACAGCTAATTAGAGTGCAAGTTACTTATTTTAAGAATATTATTTTCTTGATCGAAATTTTTTTAATTACTTCACATGAAGGCATATTGGAACAAAGTAATTCAATATTTCTGCACATGAAATTGAAATGTACTAGATCTAAGCAGTATTACTGATTCCATTAATTTATTAAATTAAGAAAATCAGTTCTTTATAATTAGAAAATATTAGCTTCATTCAAGTGAAATTGAGCAAGCACATAACTTGACTTGGTTCAATGACAATTCTTTTTCATTGTTCATTCCTCAGGGTGATCTGGGAAATGAAATTAATATCCAGGTGGCTTCTGAACGACTTCTCTGGGGAAGTTTGATCTGGAAGCACCCGCGATTTCTAAGCATCCTAAGTAAAAATTTCTCCAACTTTTCGGAGCTTTAACACGTGACTCTGGAAGCTTTCGAACGTTGCACCAGATGAACAACGACATAATCTTCGAGGAATTGTGAATTATTTGTACGCTTCTAATTATATATTATACGCTTATTATTGACCAGCTTATTCACGAATCGACGACCATAGTGCACGAATTGTCGCACCAGGTCTTCACAAAAAAATTGTACAGAAAGTCTACTGAGAATTGATAACCGATATCATCAAATTTGACTTTAAATTCAGTCCAGATGATGCCCGTGCAACAGATGTTGCTCGAGGTGTTAAGAATGAAATTCTGCAGGTAGTCTCCGAGGAATTTTGTCATGGTCTACAGAAAAGTGCCCGATAAAATATATAAGATAACTGTGAATTTATCAAGTTTACGCTAGGCGAATCTTATGGGTCTTGGAACCAGGATCCAATCTCAAAATTGATTTGCCTCATACTATATAAATACTAGAAGAATCGCATATTATTAGATAATTAGGGCCTATCCCCGTTTCGAATCGAATCCGAATTCGAAATGAAAAATTGGCGAATTTCAATAGATTCCGTGTAAAACTTCTTCAGGGTTGTCCAGCGACCTTGAAAACCTTGAAAACCTTGAAAACATGGCATTCTTTTTGATTGTTTTTAAACTTTTAAACCCTGGAAATCTTCTTGAATTTTTCACTGTAACCTTAAACTAAAATTCTTTTCCTTTTAAAACATTTATTTTATTGAAATGTAAAGAGTAATTCAAATCTTTTAGCCTGCAGTGGAAGAAACATCTAGGTTAGATGAAATCTTTCTACTGAAAGGTTTCGTATGTATCAAAATATAATTTATCTTTTGTTTCTTACAGAATAATATTATGTAATATTAATAATTCTATAAGTTTTTAATTTCTTCACCGCTAATATATAATGTTAAGATATACATTTTTTGTGATATTTTACTTACAAATTATAAAAGCTCTTAGTTTAAATGGTAGATGTTAATTCAGTTGCAGGATTAGAACGAACCATTGTCATAAAAAGTATTTTTCTTGGTTTTCAAAACGTTTGTGAAGATTTCAGATATTTCAAAATATTTCAAACACAATATTTCAAAATATTTCACAAATATTTAACAAAATTTCACAAAAATTTGAAAGATTTCAAGGATTTCAAATATTTAAAAGAATACGTGTACACTAGATTTAAGAATTTCAAAGATTTCACAAAGATTTCGAATATTTCACAAAGATTTTTAAACTTTCAAAAGACCTTAAGGATTTTGAATATTTAAAGAGGAATTTTAAAGATTTTAAAACATTTTAAAGATTTGAAAAGATTTCAAATTTCTTTAGAACATTTCTAATATTTTAATGATTTTAAATGAATACAAAACATTTCAGAATAATTTCACAAATATCTGAAAGATTCATAGAGAATTTAATAGAATAAAAGAACTTTAAAGATTTCAGAAAGTGTAAAGTACACCAGACTTGAAAGATTTTAAACGATGTCAAATTTTTTTCGAAAATTTGAAAATATTTCAGAAAGACTTTAAATTAAATATTCCAGTGATTTCAAACGAATACAAAAGATTGAGGCAAGATTTCACAAATATTTCAAAGAATTCATAATTTCAGAAGATTTCCATTAAACACAAAAGTATTCACAAACAAAGATTCAAGAAAGATTTTACAAAAATTTGTTAAATTTCATGAAAAGTTCGAAAAATTTTACAAAGATTTCCAAAATGTCATGGATACAAGAGTTTTCATGGAAAGCAAATTTTGCAAATTGTCAACGAATTTACCAACATTCCAAAACATTTTAAAAAGTTTACAAATATTTCAACAAATTTGACAAGATTTCAAACCAGCACAAAATATTTAACAAAAAGAGTTTAAGACAGATTTCGTAAATATTTTAAAGATTTCATAGAGTTCAAAAGATTTTAAAAAATTTCTAGGATTTGAAATTTTTTATAAAATTCACAAATTTTTGATAGAAATTTCACAAATATTTTAAATACGTCAAAAGATTTCAACAAATTCACAAAAATCAAAAAAAAAATGCAAGGATTTCAGAGACTTCACAAATATTTTAAAATACTTATGTTTGCATAAAATAAAAAAATAGTTATATATATATATATATATATAATAGTATATTTGATGAGTTAAATTACATTAAAGTATATTGTCATAATGTGTTTGTAATCTTTATATATTGCAAATTAATTGTTAAAAATCTTAAACGAGCAACCATTTTAAGACTGTTGGGTTCAAATTCCAAACTTAAACTTCAATCTTTGCACTTTATTCAAGAAATGTTATAAATAGATAAAATTTTTGCTTCAAAATATTCTGGATGCAGAACCTTGCATTTTACTGAAAAGTTGCTGAATTATACGAAGTTTCGCTCTTTACCCTACTGAAATTTCCTATATAGGTTCCTGTAGAGGAACCTATATGTTTCACATATAGGAAATGACATAGGATCCTATGTAGGTTCCTATCCAGGTGCGCTGTTGTATTCTATGGCAGCTACGACTGAGCAGAAATTTTCTTTGGTTCTCCAGAGGCACCTGGAGACATGCGTGTCATTAGTTACCATAAAATAACATTACGTACATATCATAAGGTACCATTATGTACCTTATTAGAGAGGGTCCTATACAGGTCATGTCCTATAGCAGGGCAGCCACACTACTATATTTAAACAAGGAGTATATACTACTGTATTGCAAAAAATCTAATTTTATTATTCCGAGTAAATAGACTCCCGGTACCGTCATAAAAGTTTTCTGCCGGTACCAGCAATAAATTTCTCTGCCACTACTAGTAAAAAACACATTTTTAGCATACCGAAGGAACTATCAGACATCTTAAGAGTAAGGTTAATGTGATTTAAAAGGTATTTTGTTATAAGAGGTTAACCCTTTCAAAAGTCTCGTGAGGGCGGAAAGGGATCCCTGTGTTAGGTCACATAAATAATGTTGTTCAAACCCATTCCCCCTTCCAAAGTCTTTTGGAGGCAGGAAGGCACCCCTTTGACCGGTAAAAGAAATAATGTACAATAATGTTATGCAATAATGTACCGGTAGAGTACTTTATTGCCAGCGCCGGCAGAGCATCCAATACATTTATTATTTGCTGAGTAAACTAAAAAGATGGAATTTCAAAGTTATAGCTTAATTCCAGTACTTTTAAAAACTTAAACCATTTTTTCACTTCACTTTAAGTCAATTCTTGAAATTATAAAGTACATTGTGTAGTTACTACATTACAGTAAACTTTTCCAAAAATTTAGGACCCAAGACTCAAAACCAGACCTTCAAAACAAGAGACTGAGCATAAATAGTACAGCTTTTTTCTGTGCATGGATATGTTGTAAAATCTCGGATATTCGCAGTTTTAAGTCAAATAGGGCAATTGGTGCAATTATTGACCACTTAAGGAATTTTTCCAGTTTAACTATTTGTAAAAAACACTACAAGCGTCGAAACAATTTATATAGTACACAGTTTGGTTAGTCATTTTATAAAGATTCAAAAAATGATAGTAAATTAAGCGTCAAAAGTATCAGATGATTTACATTTATAGAAATTAACAATAATATCAGAAAACACAAAATTATTGGCATTATTATAAATGATTGTATGGTTGTAGGATTGGACACTAAAATGTGATGAAATACTGTTATTGGCCACCTTGTTGGCCACATAAGGTTATACATTACTGATTTTGAAAGCGCACTAATTGGCCACTAAATTGTATAATGATTTACCGGAGCTAAAAACTGTTTTTCACGTAATTTCGGCTCATTATTTGTAAGACAAAGTGGAAAATGATTACACACATACTCTATAAAAAGGTGGGACAATTTTGACTAAATATTTGCAAAGTTATTAGTTATGTGCCTTTTCGGTACTTTGGCCAATCATTAGGTTTCCATTTTATTGACGATGATAATTATTGGCCACATATTTATCGATATAAAGATATAATTTTAAGCCTAAATTATTTTCTTATTGTTTCTTATAATAACACATAATATATAAAAAATATTTAACTGATTTGGCCAATCATTGTGGGGTACCCAATGCCACTATAATATAAATACATTAAATATTCAGCTTTAGGGTACAAAGCAACTCAGGCTTTTTAAAGCAGTTCTTTTAAACGTTAAAATTAAATTTTGGGTAAAAATTAAATGACAAATACTTCAACTAAGCGTGAAGGCTAAAACTTTATGAACTTAAAATTCTATTGCATTTCCAAGGCTTCAAAAAAAACTGATGTTTACCTATGATTTCTGCCATATGAAGGTTCTGTCGAAACAATGCTGAAGAAATAATTAAGTTTTTTTACTTGAGATTTTTTATATACATTGTATCGTAAAGCCGCATTTTGTAATTGTTGTAGCTTACACCAGATACTCAAGAAAGTCTAAAGAGATCCAAATAACAGCTTATTGTCTGTAGCCGGAAATTATATTAATTGTAAGTTCTCTTGTGTTAATTTTCCCTCTTTTGTGTATTCAAACGCACTCACAGGAATGCAAGTGACAAGATAAATTCCTTATAATTGCAAATTTGTCAAGTAAGAAATGTTGGGTAACAGTTAAGTTAATAAGATTCATTTTAACAAATGTCTTCTAAGCAATATTATGACAATAAGATAAGCATGAGTATAAGAAAACTTTTGAAACAAAGATGATTGTTATAAGAAAATAATCTATGTATGTGAAATTTTATTTTTTCCAGTAGTTAATTTTATATTAAGTAATTAATCAAATTCTCTCCAGTTCAAAAGAATACTTAAAATATTTGGACCTTAAATTCAGATGTGTTTGAACTTTAATTCAGCATAAAATTATCTGAAATCAAAATAAATCAGAATTTATTGATACATTTCTTTAAATTTAGATGTCATTTTTTCCGTTAAACTTTTGCTGAATGTATGTTCGCTTCTAAATTTATGGTTAAAAATTTAATTATTGAATTAAAAATATTATTATTTTGTTTATAATTCACAATCTTGATCAAAAATTCAAATGCTTGGTGGAATGTTGAACTACTTTGTAATAAATTAATTTTGTTATGGGACGAAGATTCATCTTTGTTTTTAAATTCATCCCTTTGTTCAAAAATTTAACTATTTTGTTGAAAATTAGTTCTTTTTGGTTAAGAAATAATTTTTTGAACTTAAAAATTATACATTTCATGTTTGGTTTAAAATTTATCCTTTTGATTAAAAATTTATCTTTTATAGCTGAAAGTTCAACTATTTGGCTGAAAAATGAACTTTTTCTTGTTAAAAACGCAGCAGTAAATTAATTAATTAATAAAATTATTGAGTTTAACTGCTTGGTTAAAAATTTTATTATTTTTAGAAAAATTTAAGAATTTTCTAGATAATTAACTTTTTTGTTGCAAAATTATATTTTTTGGTTTGAAAATTCATCTGTTTTCTAGACAAATTGACCTCTTAGCATAACAATTCAACAGTCCTGTTAAAAATTAATGTATTCAGTAGAAAAATCATATTTTCTGGTAGAACATTAATCTTCTTGGTGGAAAATTCATGTTTTGTTCAAATTTTAATAATTTGTTTTGAAATATATCTTTGTGCTTGGAAGTTAAACAATTTGGTTGAAAGTTTTCTGTAAAGTATTTTTTTTTTTTGTTAAAAATTTATCTTTATATCTGAAAATTTAGCTATTTCGTTTTTGGCGAAATTTATCCTTGCCTAGTTGAAAAATTAACTGTTTGGCAGAAAATTTATGTATTTTGTGTAACATTCGTCTTTTTGTTCATAAAATTTCTGTGGTTTGTTTAAAAATCATCATTTTAGTTGAGAAATCAACTATTCTGTTATAAATTCGTCTTCTTTGTTCTTATTCAACTGATTGGCAATTTAATTTCTTTTGTAGAAAAATATTTTTTAAACCTATATTATTTGACTTGCATTTTTGGTTCAAAAAATATCTATTTTAGTTGGAAATTCAACAATTTGGTTTAAAGTTTATATTTTGATAAAAAAGTCCTGTTTTGGTTGTAAGTGAACTGTTTTGGTTTAAAAATTCATTTTTTCGGGTTGAAAATGCATCTCTTCGAAAAAAATCGTCTTTGTGTTTTGGAATTTGAATCGTTTGGTTAAAAAGTCAACTATTTTGTTAAAACTTCTGTTTTTTCTGTTTGCAAATTTAACTATTTGGTGGTTAATGCAACTGTTTGATTAAAAGTAATTTTATTGTTGTTGAAAATTCGTTATTTTGGGTTAAAAATTTATCTCTTTTGGTACAAAATCTTTTTTATTTTAAAATGCAACCACTTTATTGAAAAGATTAAACATATTTAAATTGTAAATCTAAAAAATTTAGAGTGTTTCCATGGAAAACCACTCTATTTTCCCTGTTTTTAGGTAATTTTGGGCTACGTTACTTAGGGTGGCGTGGGGGAGATTTAAGTCAGAACTAAGGTCACCAACAAGGTACGGGGAAGGTGTTTCAAAAATAGCGCAAAATTGGCTGTTAAAGCCCAAACTTGTATTTACAAAATTTCTAAATTGATTAATTCTTGAATGGTTTTAATTTGAATTCCATTCATTATGAAATAATGGCACCTCGAAATTAGAACATTTTTAATGTTTCATTTCAAGATCTTAAAAATATGAAATTTTATTTTGAAATTTTTTAAATACTGTTAAAAATATAATAGGTGAGCTGAGAATAATTTTTTCAATGTATACTATCCTGGGCTATAGGTTAACGACTTTTCTAGAGAACGTGGCGTAAAGAAATTATTTTTTTAAGTAGCTAATTTGATACCAAGTAACTAATTTCTTTCCAGTTCAAAAGAATACCTTGACCTTACATTCAGATATGTATTTAAATTCAGCATAAATGTTCCTGAATTTAAGACACAGCATTTTTTTAAAAGCTAATTACGTTTTTGCCTAATTTAAGCTGAATTTTAAATTACTCAAATTAAAATTATTTAAAAATTTGAATTAAAATTAAAAAAAAATTATTTTAACTCAGAAATTTGAATAGTTTCAACTTGCAATTTTCAAAACAATTTTACTTGGTTTAGCGTGTGACTTATTGGTTAAAATATTATTTACTCAAAAAAATAACAATAAAACATTAAAGTTATTTTTATTTTGTTATCTGTGAGAAAGTTTTCTGTAGATAAAATCTCTAAAATACGTATGAACTGAGGTTGTTTTTTATTGTACTGTCCTGAATTATAATGCTAACGACTTGCCCAGGAAATGTTGCTCAAGCAAATGGTGCGTAAACTATTTTAAAATCCAAAGCTCGTAGTTATATAGGCGGTACCGGGGAAAAATGATGTGACTTTTTTAGTTTAAAAATTAAAGCCAAAAAACTTACTTTTTGCAAAAAGTCGATTTTAAACCGTTTTTCACTTCAACTCGTGCTCTGTTCGTCATTTTTTACCATTTTTAAATGAAATTTTTAGAAAATATACCTAACGACATCCTGCGATTCATAGATAAACAGGAATAAAAAATAAAAATTTTGAAAAATTTTTAATAATTTTTTTCTGATGCTCGGTGTGAATCGGACTTTGGTAACTTCCAGCTTTTCGTTTATCGAGCGAATTTTGAGCAAGCAAAGACTTCTCGTGACAAAAACGCGGAGAAAACTATCATAAAGTTTTTTGGAAAGTTTCAGATCAAAATAGTTCATAGTTGAGGAGTAGTGATGATTTTCGTGAGTGTTAGCGCTGGAGTTTTCTAGTGTACTATAGACTCTGGGGCTTACCGCGGCGCCACGTTCGCTCACTAGAGAGTTTTTGATTTGAATACGATATTAATTAAAACTCTTAGTACATAACAATTTAACGAAAGTAACTTGATAAAACACTCATTAATTTGATTTATTTTTGAACGAATTTTCGGGATTCTTCGATTTTTAAATTTATTCTTCACCCTAAAATAACATGTAAAACTAATATTTTTTATGTAACTTTTGTTCAATGATATTTTTGCATAATAATTATTTCTTTTGTATGGTTTGATTCTACGAAATTCTAATAATAATTTTTTTTTGAGAAATGATATAAACAGTAGTAATTTATAATTTAAGTAGAAAAATTATTTAAACTTTTACCTTTTTTTCAAGTTGTTCGTTAATTTCGCGCCCATGTATTTTCGTCTCTTTTTCGTTTTCTAGCTCGAAAAGTACTGTTTTTATTTTAAAATGGACTCGAAAATGGGTTTAGAAATAGTGCAATGAACTTTTGCATAGGTGTCTTTACAATGTGAATGTTCAAGGTCACTTACGAGCTAAGCCGAATGCAGGTGTAAACATTAGGTAACATTATAATTTCTTACATTTTCATCTAAATAAACCGGAAAAATACATTAAAAACCCAATATAGTTCATGGGTGTTTTATCTACTTACTTTCGCTAAATTGTTATACACTAAAAAATTTAATCATTATCATATTATGAGAAAAAACTCACTAGTGAGAGATCGTGGTGTGGCGGCCGCGGCGGGAAGCCCCAGAGTCTATAGTACACGCGAAAACTCCAGCGCTGATATTAACTAAAATCATCACTACTTCTAAACTATTAATTATTTTGATCTAAAATTTTTCAGAAAACTTTATCATAGTTTTTTCCGCATTTTTGTCATGAGAAGTCTTTGCTTGCTCAAAATTCGCTCAATAAACGAAACGCTGGAAGTTACAAAAGTTCGATTCACGCCGAGCATCAGAAAAAAATTAATATAAATGTTTCAAAATTTTTATTTTTAATTCCTGTTTCTCTATAAATTGAAGGATACCGTAAAGTATATTTGCTAAAAATTTCATTCAAAACTTCCTAAAAATGAGGAACAGAGCATGAGTTGAAGTGAAAAACGGATTAAAATCAACTTTTTCAAAGAAGTAAGATTTTTGATTTCAACTTTAAAACTTTTTGGTTTCAAATTAAGAAAAAAATGCGCAATCAAAGTATTTGCATCCGGACCCTCAATTTTCACGTACTCTACTGTGTACAAGTTTACGGCCACCTCTTTTTCATGATTTATATTAAAGTTCTCTTAATTTTAATTATTTCAAAGCTGAAACTTTTTCTCTATAAAGGGTTAAATTGGGTTAAATGCTCTTAAAACTCTGTAGACAATGAACCCAGGATTAAGCCGATTTGTCCATTTTTTAAGTAGGCATTGCAAAAATAGTTTAGATTTCAATGTTTTCTTCAATTTTCAATAACTTCCGTAATAATCAATATTTTTTAATATTCTTGTGCTCATCCTAAAGCTATTTTCTGCAGCATCGTATCACCTTATGATCATAAATCTGAAAATAAAATCCTATAACAGTGCAAAAAGCTTGAATTTGGAAAAATTTGAAAACATCTGTATATATAGGCAAATAAAAATAAAAATGGAATAAATATATTTTTAAGGGACTTATATTAAAAATGTATGGTTATATGTAATATATTATTTACCAAATAGAAAAACAGCTTTAAAATAAGCCTAAGAAAATCAAAAATATTTATTATTACGGAAGTTCTCGAAAATTTAAGAAAACATTGAAATAATTGACACTACTTTTGCAATATCTGTTTAAAAATAGAGAAACTGGCTTCATCCTGAGCTCATTTTATACCAAATTTTGAAAGCATTCAACCCTTTAAAGATAAAAATGTTCAGCTCTGATATAATTTAAATTAAGAGAACTTTACCAGTCAGCAAAAAAAGGTGGTCGTCAACTTTTGCACGGCAGTTTATATTAGTGTAGTGTAAAGTTTCAAAACGGTCTCGCAATTTTCAGGAACCATGTTAAATGTCCAGATATTCTAAGAATTTATAAAGAATTTTTCCAATTTCCTCAAATATCTAGTTTTAAATTTAAATCAGTAAAATATAACTGATACCGTCTAGAAATATTGATGGGGTACTGTTGAGGGCCTGATGGGGTTTTCCTATTATTGTTAGGGCGCGCATGAGGCAACTTGTTAGGGGAAATACCATTTTGTTTACACAAAATTGTTAGGGGCCGTCAAAGGAAATTTGTAGAGGGCCCTAACAAGAATCCCTATTAACTCCGAATTAATGTGAGGGGTCCTCGTTAGGGCCTCAATAGGGCCTTTATTATTGTGACGTGACGTATTTATTTATAGGTTTGGTCCAGATTTTTGAATTTATGTGCACTATTCTATGAAATTGATAGTTTCAGGTATCTGAAAAGTAGATAGTGATAAAGAAATACAATTCATGTGTAAAAACAAATTACGGACACTGTTTTAATATGTAAAAAAATATATGAAAAATGATTTTTGTGAACGAATTTTCACGCGTCTTCACATATGCTTCAAAAATTGGTTTTCTTTTCTTGTTAACAAAATAAATAAATAAAATAAATTCAGATAATACGCAAGAAATAATCTACAATTCATATTATTAAAGATAAATAAATATAAAGATAAAATTTTTAACATGTGGCACGCGTAGTACAACGTTCTTTTTTACTAGTCTGCTTAAAGGTTTATTTTTTCTGAGTACTTACCGCCATCAATTTAATATGAAAACAATAATTCACTGAAACTTTTAACGTTTTAGAAAATGGTCCAAAATTTTCCAAAAAATGGTTCAAGAATTTGTTTGTATTTATGTAGTGTTTTGCGAATGTTTGCGAAATATTTGAAATAGAATTGAAAAATTTGATAATGTTTTTGAAATTTTTGGAAATCATTGAAATCTTTGTGCACTTTTTGAAATCTATCTGGGATTTTTGTGAAATAATTAAAGTCTTTGTGCACTCTTAGAAATCTATCTGAGATTTTTGTGAAATAATTAAAATCTTTGTGGAATATTTTAAATCAATGAAAAATATTTTCAAAATATTTGAAATATTTTTGAGACATTTTATGAATATTTGCGAAATATTTGATGAAAAATATGATAATTTTTTTTTTGAAATTTTGGGAAATCATTGAAGTTTTTGTGCATTTTTTTTTAAATCTAT
>JAAAKG020044257.1:0-18785 GCA_010014905.2 Druon quercuslanigerum
TAGAAAGCAAAATCTGCCAAAAAAGGCAGTTTTCCAACTTTAATTGTTTATTGTTAAATTGCTTTACACTTCTACTGATTATCTTGATGATATTATTATTCTACTAACTTAATTGAATAATTTCGTCAATAAAACTTTCTTTTTGACGTTTTTGGCAGGCCAAACATTAATTTGACTGGACTACAAGTAATTTAGGAGTTTTCGGCAGGACCAACAGGGCATGTAATTAAGGTACGTGCTTGAGAGTGCAGTTTAACTAATTTTTTGAAAAGTCAAATTAACTATTTAATTCTTTAAGGGTGAAATTAAGTAAAGACTTATCCGATTAACAAATCTCACAAGAATTTACATTGATTTATTAAATATGCGTGGGACCGACAGGACATGAAAACGAAGGACAAATTTGAAAATTTGTGTAATCGATAAAATAAGAATTGAAGATAATAAACCTATTTTTGTATTCTATTATTCACACTTATGATAAAATTTAGATGGCAGAGAGATTAATAACGGTAGTAGTAGTTTAATGTTGCTAAAATCCGAGAAAACTCGTACTGGGGACATGGGACCGACAGGACATTTTTTATGGATTTTTATTTTTAGCTACAATTAAAAATAATCAAGATTCATCAGAATAAGGAAGGTTATTTTTCATGTTAAGTTCCTATTATAAGAATTTTTTTCATTGTCCATCTCTTTATTATCATTGATTGCACAGCTTAGACACAAAGTGGCCGACTTTTTAAGCATAACCCATACATAATTCTTACAATATGATTTATAATTTTTATAATAAAAAATTTTATTTTTTAAAATTATTTTAATATTACCAGTGAATTGTCCAAAAATGATACATTTTTTTACAAGAGGCAGTATTTTTCGAACCAGCCTGGGAATTTGTAACTATTTCAAATTTCAAGTTTTTAGGAGTAGATGAACTCATGTACCGTTCTTGATAAACCAGTACTATATATTTAAGAAAATTAAAATTTATGATTTTTTTTGCAAGACAATAGCCAAAAAAAGAAAATATAGAAAAGATAGTGATGTTTAGTAAAGAATTTTACAAAAAAAAGTATTTTGCGCTCTTTCTATATTTGGTATTGTATCTAACATCGTATGTTCATTATTTTTTACAGATTTACTCACCGTTTCTACGCAGTTACTCTTCGTAAAGAAATATCAATGACAGAAATTATCTAGGCCTGAATAGCGAAAGGAAATCGGCTCAAGAAAATGGTTTTAACAAACGGTTGAGAATCAGGAAGCGGTCCAATTGTTCAAGTAAAATGGCCCGAATAGCCTAAAATAGAATTGGCCCACCGTTATTTTTTCTTGAAATTCCTCCTTATCAAATCAAACATGGAACGAAAAAATTTTTAATATTGTTAGAGTTCAAACACAAGTACTGCAGTTAAATTTAAATTTTAAACGAAAAGTAACTGCCTGCAAAAAAATTTCAACCTATGAAGAAAAATTTAATTACTATAACATAATAAATAAGATCAAGACTGTAATAAAAAACACTTAATGATTTATGTAGTGTTTGAGGAATAGTTTCTACGTTGAAAAATAATAATGAGTAAAAAATTCTTTTTGGTAAAATTGTTAACCAAACAACATTATTCTCTTCAAGTTTTTACATTTTGAATAGTGATTTTCGAACAAAATTATAAATTTGGATTTTTTCAAACATTTTTTTGAAGTGATACTTCTTTCAGGAGAAGGCAGTGATTTGAAAAAAAAAGATCGACCGACCGACCAAACAATCGGCTCTCTGTCTGTCTCTTACAAGTATACTTTCTAAAGTCAAGACCTTTTCTTTCTATTCGCGTCTCCCTTTTGTGCGGTGATTTGCAATTGCACAAAAGTTTTCCTCGCTATCCCCACTATTGCCACACTAACCAAAGCTTACATGCATTCGATCTTTCCCTCTCACGCACTCTCTTTCTCTCTTTATCTCTCTTTTCTTTCTCTCCTCTCTCTCTGTCCTCTTTACCAATATCTCTCTCTCTCTCTCTCCTCTTTATCTCTCTCTGCACTATCTTGCCTGCGATCTCCTCAAAATTCATGATGATTCCCACGAAAAATATCAAAGTTAATAGAAGCGAGTGGGGCGGTACCCGCACACCAACTTTAACTAAAAATTGTATCTTTATACAGTTGGTTATAGAAAAGAAAAAAATTTTAGTAGATAGAATATTCCTTCAAGAAAAGAAATTTATTTATTAAAAACCGACCAAGTGTTTTAATACATATTTAAAAAAATGAATAAGTAAACCATCCAAAGAAGACGCATAGAGCTTCACTAAAGTTCGAGAGAACTCTCGATATCGTCTCGTCTCGAAGTCGAGAATCGAGACGATATCGAGACGAGTCATAAGAAAATCTCGATTACGAGATCGAGAGAGGGCTGGGCGACATGTTGATTTCGGTGAGAGTTCTCGAAACTTTTTTACGTTTTTACTCGACAATATATCTTTTACGAAATAATTTACACAATTAAAATTCAATGAAAAATAATTTATTATTAATTTACAAACCTCTTAATAGAAACTTATCATTATAAAGAAAAATAGAAGTCAGGATTCCAAATTTGTTTATACAGTGAACTTATCATCCATCTTGCAAACAAGTTAATGCTCTCAGAGAATCGTTATGCAACAATGTTCTCTTCAGAGACATCACCAGACCGCCGATCGAAAACAATCTCTCAACCGAAACCGAAGAAGCTCTCTCTCTCTCTCTCTCTCTCTCTCTCTCTCTCCCATACTATATATTTACAAATAAAAGATAGAAAAATCCACTAAGACGAACGTAACAAAATTTGTTATCTAGAAACCCGATATTTAAGGGTTTATTATTGATTTGAACCGAAATTGTTTGTTTTTGCTTTTATGGCATAAACTGTAATTTTTCAAAATATAATTATTCATAGAATCGATAGAATAATGTTTATAACAAACTGAAAAAATCGAGGAAAAAATAGAGATTTTCGAGAGCCTCGATTCGAAATGAGAGTTTCCTGCTTCGAGATCGAGACGAAAGTCTAATTTACAACTTCTCACGAGATCGAGATCAAGAGTTGACTAAAATCTCGTATGGTCTCGCTCTCGTGAAGATCTAGTAACGGACGTGCCTCACTAGTGGACGGGCTCCGTCATAGTATGGGATAGCGACCGGCAAGGGTCAACGCGAACAGCTGATTGCCTAACCTACAAAAAATATTTTCTGTCTACAGTTTTGTGTCAAAATATTAAATAAAAAGCAGTCCAAAGTAAAATTATTTACACTGGAGGAAGAGCGTGAAAGTTATAATAAGAATAAAGGGAATTTTTTTTTATTAGATTAGTTGAACCGCTATTTGAAGAACTTAGGTTTATTATGTTGTTTTTGTAGAGAACAAAGTAGTTGAAGAAAAATTATTATTATTTATAGTGATGCTTGGCTGATTTTTTCCAATTTCAAACAAATTCAAACAGCCAAAGGATTTATTATCATAGGAGTTCCACCACATTCCAGAAAAAATCGAGGCTTTATCAACTTATTACATGAAATACAATTAAAATGAAATTTTTTTATTTGAACTACTTGTATTTACTATTATCTACTTGTATTTTTAACAAAATTGTAAATATATATAGGTCTAAAAAATAAACACTGAAATAATTGAAAATATATTTTTTATACGTATATTTATCCTCAAAATCGGTATTAACAATTAGTTTTCAGGCTTATATTTTTAAAACATTAAATCACAAAAAAAATTCTTTGAAGTTAGAGAGATAAGCTTTCGAATGAGCCCGGTTTGAACGTGATACGAGATTTTGTGTGTTTTTACAACTGTAGTCAATTATGAAAAAAAAAACTTTTTTTCTGCTCCGAATTTCAACATTGTGCGATTAATTTATAAAACATTTTTTATCCATGCAGACTAATGAGGGAAAAACTAGAACATTGTTTCTAACGATTCCATCGATAATAGCTTTTCTAATAATTATTATTATATTAAATATCTGGGGGTTTTCAAAAACCCCGAAATTTTTGTTTAAACCTCTATATCTTTTGATCTAATTGAGAGATTTATTGTTTTCTTTCTTAATTCTAATTGCTGGAAAATTGAAAAATGATTTTAAATTAACAAAATGACTACGGTTTTTATGAAAACATTAGAAACCGATTTTCTCTAAAAATCCAGCTTTATATTTTTTGCCAATTTGTTTCTGAATTTGCGCTTTTCTGATGAAGATATTTTGTAATTTTTATTCTTCCCAAACACCTTTGTAACCAGGAGAACTCTTTTTTGTTACAATCGAAATTTCTACATTTTCTTGGAAGTAATGACAGATAAGAAAAAATATTCAGATAAAAATTTGCATGTCTAAAAAAGTTCTATGAAAAAATGCCTCTTCTTCTTTTGCAATATCTTTCACAGTTTACGAAAAAAGTCATAAATTGCATTTTTAGGAGAAAAGAGATTCTCGTGGTTGCAAAAAAGGATTATCCTGCATGATGCTGATAAGATGCCTTTTCTCTGTTAGTAGAACTTTTCACAAATATTTGGAAGAAAAAAAGTAGGGTTTTCCAGTAAATACTTTTTTTCTCTATTTTCTAAATTTGAAGAAAAAGATGTTTAAAATTTTGTTGGGAACCCCTCCTTTTTTACTTTCCTAAATATTTTTTCAAATAACAATTTTAACTTGAATTGTTTTAACGATTTAAAATATGAATATTTGTGAATTAAAAATTCTTAAAAATACAGTATTCCAAATGAAATGCACCAAAAATTAAAGCATGTTAAATTAAAAATTTTTAAATTAGTTTTAAATCATTAGAACTAACATAACCAAAATTTAAGGTGGCCTCTGAAATAGAAAAATAAAAATTTAAAATCGGTTAATATCTTAGGTTCTCTTTTTTTGTTTGAAAATTGAAATATTATTCCTTTTCGTGCAAACATTATAGGGAATTTTGTAACTGGACGGTTCTGACTAGTAAACAATAATATAAAAGTAGAAATTCGAAAAAAAATTTTATTTCCTAATTAATTTTTTTTTAATATGCATAAAAATCGTATTTTTTATTAAGTTAAACTCAAACCAGTAAAATGGGTTATTATATACATTCATGGAAAATAATTTTTCTCAGGATTCAAGAATTGCGAGATTTGTTATTTTTTGCGATTTTCGAATATTTATGCTTCACGAAAATTAATTTTTCGATGAAAGAAAAAACTTTACATATACAAAAATCATCATAATTTTGTAATCAGTAGAAAAATGATTTTAAATTGTTGGTTCCAAATTTATTGATAGAA
The DNA here is from genome assembly GCA_010014905.2 of Druon quercuslanigerum. NCBI lineage: Eukaryota > Metazoa > Arthropoda > Insecta > Hymenoptera > Cynipidae > Druon > Druon quercuslanigerum. Next base: position 5,318 of record JAAAKG020044257.1, read on the forward strand.
AAAGAGAATGGAAGATTTAAATCGATTTCAATTTTTTTACATCTTATAAATGCCAACCTACAAAATATTTTCCTCAGCACAGAAGTTTTGATTAATTTTGGCATAGTCACTTCAACCAATTGGTTAATAAAGCACTCAGAAGATGGTCTAAATAATAAGCTTGAAAACTATATGTTTCTAAGACACCTTTTGAGAAGCATAAAACTATTCAATATTTACAGTTATATAAAAATTTTACAATTTTAATTGCACAAAAGAGTATGATTTTCTAAAGGTAATATACTTTTAGTAAAATTTCACAAGTATTGCTGTTTACGCCTGCTGCTGTTACGCATAAGAGCATAAAGAATGTTGCGTTGCGCGAAAAAACACATAAATTAAAAAAAATGACAAGCTGAGATGAGATATGAAAAATGAAAAATTGTGTACGATATTATGTGCCATATAAGACGTTTTAGTGCGTGCACATAACATACAGTTGTACTTATGGTTAAGTGCATGTGCAGAGGCGTATGAATACATAAAAAAATATGAAAACGTACACCAAACGATACAAAGCATCAGTAAATATAGGAAAATTTTTCTCTGCATCCAACATCTTTTTATAATATTAAACAAATGAAGTAATGTCAATTCCTTTTTCATAATACGACAGAGTTTTGCACAAATAGTTTTAATTTTCATATAAGTTCCGAAATCAAACTGCATTGTCAAATTCTGTGTGTTGTGTATTTGAGGTCACTTAACTGTAAATTGCCTCATAAGTAAGTTGTTCAAACGCTCATATTGGGGGTTGTTGAAAAGATAGTTTCCGACTCACTTTTCATGTGAAAATATTGTTGAGAGTTTTATCGCTGGACATGTCACAGCAAAGGTCTCGTAAAGGAAAATGATAAAATATGAAAGACTAAAAAAGCATAAAAGTGTAAAAGAACGAATGTAGCAACTGTGAGAGACAAACACGTCGTGGAGGACAGGATTTATGAAGAAAATTTCATGGAAGGATATATTCGGGACGGGTATGTCTCTTGGATGAGATGCGAGATTTCCGTGCATTTGCCTCTACACGTCGAGTGGTGATGGAAATTCATTTTGGCCACACTATGTATTTACATACTTATATACAAACCCGGTTCGCGTACTTATTATAAGTTGAGCTTATTTAGGATGCGACAGAAAACAAATCGAAAATGACGAAGAGAAACCTTCTTTGACAGGTAATTTGCATGTGCCATTATTTTGTCTCAATTTGAGAAGCATATCACAGGCAATTTCCTTTTTCTTCAAGAAAGATGTTCCGTAGAACGTAGACGGCGTAAGGCTTTCAGGAAGTTTGACATGTTTTTTTGGTTTAAAATTAAGCTTAATTTTTTTACTTGTAAGGACGTTACCTTTAAATTAAAGTAATTTTAATATATTTATACGTTGTGCGTCTTAACTATTAATTACATTGAGTTAATTATTTCACATAAACGTGTATTTTTAATTAATGATAATTAACTGTAAGATTATTATCTATTGTCGGGTTGTCTCCCTTAGTTGTCAAGTAGTGTTATGAATTTTGCTGCCGTTAAGAAATAAATATTGTGGAGGAAACTGTAACTTCTAAGTATCCAATACTTGACAGCTAAGTATCTGTGGTATAAAGCACATAATTTTGCAAGTATTTCTTTTGCTCTGAATATAAATTAACAACCTAACTTTTCACTAAAAATCTTTTAATCATTGTGCAAAAGGATATTAATAATTGTTCTGCAAATGGGAGACATTATTTTTATATGTTTGTTAACGATGAATCCAATGATCTAATGAATTGTTCGATAGCCCTATTGGTTCTCAACATAATCACAAGAAGCTAAAGAAAACACAAAAAGTAGTTCTTTGCAAAAACCGCTTTAGTGAAAATAATGAAAAAAATTTAATCAAAAGATTTGTGATTTTCTCCTTTTTTTAATTCTGGAAAGAATAAAAAAAATAAATTGATTTTACCAGGCATCGTTTTTGAAATATGGTTTAAATTTGATTTGTAGGGTAATTTTGGCATTAAAACACTTCTATAACGCATGAAATTTTCGTTTTTCGAGGGATGTCTAACGACTGAGAAGTTACCAATTCTAAAATCGTCGTAAAAAGCCGTTACGAAAACTTAGTTAATTGCTGCGCTTGCGCTCTTTAAGCAAAATTACTGTTTCTAACAGTTGCGCGCGCATTTTGATTCGAAAGTCCATTCCAGTACTGCCGGAATCATATCCTTACTTCATTATTAGTTGGAGATTGAGAAATTGATCAATTATTATCAATTACTAAGAAGTTACCATAGTTTACAAAAACATTGGGTAATTTTTGGATACCTGAATTTCCGGGTGATTTCTTATTTCTTCAAAAAAAATTTGATACATTGAATGTTCGGTTTTTCAGAACTTTTCATTAATTTTGGTAAGTTTTACGATAAAGTTCCATCATTTTCAAAAAATTAGTTCTTACTGTTTCGCAAAATTAAAATTTCTTGCATTAGTTACAAAAATATCAGGTATCTAAATTAGGCAGTTTTAACTCTTGTAAAGTTTACAGTAATTGACATCGGCGCATCTTTATATCGTTTCGGGCTCGCCTACTGCTCGCCTTCGACTCACTGCTCTCCTACGATTCACTTCTGGATTGTACGGCAAAATTCACACTTATGTTGAAACGCCTACTTTCTGCTCTAGAAGCAAAATATACTATTTCAACAGCATTCATAGAATTTAAAAAAATTTTTTTTTGAAAGAAAAATGTTGTTTCATGATTCTGTTGAGAGATTTTTCATTCTTTGAAAATCCATAGGAAAATTTGAGAAATTTTGCTATCGAATAAAGTTATTTCCATTTAAAACACCTACAAAAAGTTCTTTACTACTTTTTACGTACGCAAAATTTGTTGTATGTTTTGCATAATGACAATAATTTTTTTAATTTTTTTACAAATTTATTAATAAAATATTAAAGTGTCTCTGTTCAATGATATTATCATTAATTTCTTTTGCAGTGAATTTTTGAAAGAAATTCATATACTTTAAACTGGGTGTGACATCTTAAAAAGTGAGTGCAAACTTTTCGGAGATCTTTTAAAAAGAAACAACATTTGAAAAATTGAAAACAAAATATCCTATTGCTTAGTATATGGATCCATGTATAGGGTTTGAGTTTTCGCTTCAGCTATTATTTGAGATTTTTAGACTTTTAGTTAACTATTTATACTTTATTCTTGGCATAGTAACCTATCGTTTGCTTGAAAATTTTACATATTTTTTTTAATATAACAGTTTTTCTGAAACCCTGATTTTATGTATTATTTATATTTATTAATCAAAATCAAGTCTAACGTATATAAAAAATGATCTATATCATTTTGTACAATGATTTAATGAATTGCATAGAACATTTCATTTTCAAATATCTTTCAAATATCAGCTGGTGAAAATAAATACTGACTAGATTAGAATTCTAATGCACAAGTAAAATTTTATTATCCAGTGTTACTTAAGATGCAAAATTGAAGGATTTTAAATCCAAAATATTTAAAATTATAAAGCGTGAAAATTATTTAGCGACGATTCAAGAAAGGTATGCGACTTAAAAATTTTAGTTAGAATTCTTTATACTGCTTACAATGCTTAAATATTTATAATTAAACTACAATTCATTATAATAATTAAAAAAACACATTATACGTTTGAAAATTTGTATAACCCGGAAAGGTTTCATTTAAATTTTAAACATATTCTTCTTGATTCGAAAGAAAAAATTATATAAGAAAAATATTTCTTTTAAGTTAAAAGATCTTGAAATTTTTAGACCAGAAAATTTAATAATTGAGAAGATGTAAATGTTTTATGTTCTACTTGCTAAATGGGGAACTTAAGTTTAAAGCACCTTTTTTGTTTAAGATAAGTTTTTAATAATATATCAAGAAACAAGAAAAACATTCCTTTTATACTTCTTTGATTCCGATTTACATCTTAAATACAAGGTTCATTTTCATAAGTAAATTTTATTTTTGCAGTAATAATGTAAATTTCCTAAAATTACGTATTCCCCTTTGGTAGTGTAAGAAAATTAAATTATATATGAGGGATGATACCAATGAGCTTCCAAGTTTTAAATCTACCTTCTGGCTGTATTTCGCGATCGTTGAATCTGGAGTTTACATAAGGTGTGGTTCTGATTTTCACCCCTTAACTACTTCAATATGCTAAATGTAGATACACAGATATCAGAATTCTCATGCTTTATCAATATCTGCATGTTTACTTAAGGTTGATTTGAGTCAGTTCGTAACAAGATTTCACGTACACAAGAACGCCTGTATAAGAGCGATTGATTTAATAATTCCAAGAACTGCTGGCCCACGCAGTTACAGAGCCGTGTGTCAGTGTGTAGCAGCGTCAAGAATGAGTCGCCATGTGTTTATAACAGACTGTTCACGTTTCCAATGACTGATTTAATCATAAGGCCATTGCAAGGAAACCCCTAAACTGCTCTTATATTGGCGTTATTGTGTAATGTACTCGCCAAATAAGAAGCAAATAAATTATGCATAAGATTAACTTTTAATATTTACAGATTATTACAATAAAAATTAAAGTAATAATTGTAAATTATTATAATGTATACAAATATATAATATATGTATAATAGTAATTATTAATATAAAATATATATTTTTAAGACTATACCTTTGATAATAGAATTTCACACAATTCAATAAAGCATTTCCTGGGAATTGAATATTTTCTTCTATGAGTTTGTATAAGAATATTCAACTGAGGGATCAATAAGATAAGAAGCCAACAATGGCTTAAAAAGTACCAAATTTTTAATTGCAAATTTCTTTTTTTAATATTGAAAATAATTAGTCTAGCGTCCAGATGCACGGATACACTTGTTAGCTGGTGTTAAAAAGCAAAAAATAAATCTTCTTTCTCTTGCTTCCTCCGTTACAATTTCCCAATTTAAACCGAATTTCTCTATTTTTTTCAAATAAAATTTTTTATCAATCAAGTAATTAAAAATTATCTTCTTCATTTTTTAAAACCTAATATATTTTAACTTTCAAAATTTAGATTCTCAAATTTAAAAAGGGTTCAAAGAGAAAATAAAGAGACGCAATGGATACTAACCAGGACACATCATATATCTTTATCTTTAAAACACTATACCTAAAAAATGAATGCTTTCATGTGCAAAATTTTCTTTTAGATTTACGAAATATTCCTCTGATATCAACATTGGTCAATGACAGAAAGACTGGAAGAAAAAGCAATTTTGAATAAAACTTTTTTGAAAAAAAATCTTCTGCTTCGCTCTGCTAGAAATAGAACCACACAACATCCGACGGCCGATCGGGTGCTTTTTCCTGAAGCTACTAGAGAGATCGAATCATCCCCTTTCAGAAATATATGCCATATTTTGTCAAGTGTTACGTATCAACATTTTTTAAGGAATATTTATTATAATCAGAGGATAACAGAATTTCTTAACGTCTTTGCAGACTACATGAAGGAAATTGTTTCCATCCTTCTACCAGCTTAAGGGTAAAGCACCAGGCCGATAATCGGCAGTTCTGTGGTTCTATTCCCAGTGGAGCAAAGGAAAAGATCTTTTTTTTAATTAATTACCCAAATTTAGGTCTTAGCTCTATCCAGTCTGCAAGTTCGTTAAAAAATTTTTAATTCTCTGATGACAATGCAGATTCCTTGGAAAAAAGGGAAAAAAATTTTTTATTATATAATTTAATTAGAGAAAATTATGAATCAGGTGACAAATCTGCAATGTAATGGTCGTTTTTTGTTTTGAACGGCGGTATAATGGTCTAACAAACGTATTTTTCCCATTTTCCTAAGTTTTTTATCTTTTGATTGCAAAAAAAGAAACTTCACTATAACATGAAAAAATGTATTCCTTAATGGCAAGACCTTTGATTTCAGCTTTATTTGCAGACAATCAAACGACTAAAAAATATTTCAAAAAACACTGTCAGAAATGTTCGGAGAATTCCGACACATTTACGATACCAAAGTAACTCACATTTAAGAAATTAGGTTGCTGAAAACGAAATTCAGTGACTTTTATAGTAAATTTGCTAAAGTTTTATGCAGCTTTAGAAGTGGTTACTGAAAATTATGCAAATTTTCGTAAAATTCCTAAATGGTAACAGAAATGCAAGTTATCGTAACGGAAAAAAGTGCGCAGTTGCATGCGCAGTGTAGGCTTCTGTAGCGCGTTTGGTTAGCAGACGAAGCATGGTGGTTCAGTATCGGTGGTAATCGGCGTGTTCGAGAGGTTTTGTTAGGATTTGTTACCAAATGATGGCCTTTATTCATGTGCATAATTTTTCTGAACATCACAATCCAAACAAACCTGGTGAGTAAAAAATGAACCTAGCCAATAACAATTTCTTTTAAAGTCAGGGAATTTTAATGGTTAGGGAAAAGTCAGGGATTTAAAGAACAAAAATCTAGTAAAATTCAGAGAATTCATTAAACTTTAAAGTGGCTAGTAGAATAAATTTGAAATTTCTTCTACTTTAGTTTGAAATTATTTTATTTCGTTTATACAAGTTTCTAGGTTAAAAATGTTGCAAGTTTAAGATTTTTCTCTTTGAATATTAATATGGTGAGGGAAAATGAAAAATTGGTTTCTCGGAATTTAGGTAGAATTAAAAATAAAGTTTTGCGGTAACACTGGTATATTATTCTTTTTACTGATTTGTTTACCTTGTATGTATATATTATATTTTTTGCAGTAGCTTTCTCCACAATATAACCTTTTGAGTTATAAATTTTATTACTTGTTTAAAAATTCATTAATTTTGTTGAAAAGACATTATTTTTGGTGAAAAATTCAATTTTTATTTTTGAAGTTTGTCCTTATGGATTAAAAATTTAACTAGTTTTCTAGGAAATTGACTTATTTTATAAATCTCATATTTTGACGCTAAAAGGTCAAACTTAAATCCTCTTGGTTGAAAATTCAGCTATTTTTTGAAAATATGTATTTTTATTTTAAAAATTCATCTATTTTACTAGAAACTGCATCATCGTTTGATAAAAATTTAACGGGGTGGTTTAAAATTCACGAATTTTGTTTAAAAGTCTTTTTATTCTTTGTTCAAAATTTAACTGCTTTGCTGAAAATTCAAATTTTTGGATAGAAAATGCAACTATTCTCATAGAAAATGTCTTTCTCATTTAAAACTCATATGTTTATACCGAAAAGTGAAACTGAAATCTTTTTTGGATGAAAATTCAACTATTTTTTATTTGTCTCTCTGATCGAAAAATTCATTTATTTTAGTAGACGTGATACCTTTCATGGATAAAAATGCAGCTGTTTGTATAAAAATTTAACAATTTTTTTCAAAAAGTTGTTCTTGTTTATTAAAACTTTAACTGTTTTGTTGAAATATCGTACATTTGGGTTAAACATTAAAGTATAATTTTCGCAAAAGATTTCCTTTTTCTCCTTGAAAACTTATATTTTGATGTTAAAATGTCAAAATAAAATCTTTTTCGGGTGAAAATTCACTTGTTTTTTAATTTTTATTTTTGATTTGAACATTCATATCATTTAGTAAAAATTTCTTTTTCCTTAAAAAACTGCTACTGTTTGCTTGAAAGTTAATCTTCTCTCTGTTTAATGATTCAACTTTAATTCGAAAATTTTGCTTCGACTACTTTTCTAAGAAATCATTTTTTGTGCAAAATTTATATTTTAGTATAAAAAATTAATTCCGTTGGTTGAAGAAATAACTATTTTACTATAAATGAATTTTTATGCTGAAAATTCAATTTTTTCTAAAAAAATTATATAAGAATATTATTTATAAAAAATAAAATAACATTTTGTATAAATTTTGTGAGAAAATTTCTCTTAAAATTTAATGTATAGAGATATTATAGTATGACTATATACAAGCGAAGTTTATATGCAAAAAGCTATGTTATACATTATAATCAATAAATTAAAGGTGAAAAAAACTTCTTATCTTAAAAGATGGGCTTTAATTATATATCTGATACAATAAGTGTACTATATATTCTCAGGACAAAAATAGATTACGTGTTTCATGTTAAAATTAATGAACCGAAAAAAAGTTTTAACCTCTTGTAGTTTTCAGTTACAGTAACTGAAAATTCCTAAACTGTAACAGAATTTTCTAAAACATGTGACTGGAGTTTTATGTAGTTACCGCTTCTGAAACTTCGGCTACAGATTAGAAAAATTTGTAAACGGTTTCTGCATAAAGCTTTAGTGACGCGTCTCTGAAAATTCCTACAGAAATTTCTAACAGTGTAGTGGTTACCAGAAAAAAAATGTCTTCATTTTTCTAATTTTTTAGCCGCTGATAACAAAAAAACATAACGAATTTTATTTTAAAATGTACATTCACCTGTTAAGACTAAGCTATCTCTGAAAAAATCGGGCTAACAGAAAAGCTTCCAGCACGCAATTAATGTGGTATAGGAAAATATATTCTTTGTTTCTCTTATTTTTCAAAATTCTGATTACAAAAAGCCTTTATTATGACATAGTTTTTTTGGGCTGACATGTTCATGCTGAAACCTTCATGTTTAGAAATCTTTGAAGACTATCGAGAAGAAAAAAAAGGTTTCAGCTATTCCCGAAAAAATCGGATTAATAGAAAAATTTCGAGCATATAAATAGTGGTCTACATAACGAAAGTTCTTCATTTGTCTCACTTTTGAATTTTTAATTGAAAAAGAAACATTTTTTACGACATATAAACATATATTTTCTTATGCCAATACCTTGAATTTCAGTTATCTGCAAAGAAAATTGTAGTAAAAGAAAATATTTTAACATTCTGATATAAAAAAGTGCAATTTTCCCAGGATATAAAAAGAAAGAAAGCTATATTGCAGATAGAAATTCTACTAAGGTTGCAGGATTTTCAGTTAAAATAGGGACAGCACAGATTCGCAGTAAAGATTACCAAAATTTCTGCGGAGAATACAAAGTTTTCAGTTATCTTATAAAGTTACTGATATTTTCTGGAACATTTACTGAAATTTTTAGTCCAATTAAAAGCTTTCAATTGTAAACTCTAGTCAAGAAGTATCTAAATGTTACAGAAAAAATCCGTAAATTTATAAAATGACTAAAAATTTTATAAACTTTCTAGAAAATTTCGTGAAAATGAACGGTAATCTATGCTGTTCCTATTTTAACTGAAAATCCTGTAAACTCACAATAATTTTTTTCTGCATGATAATCTATTAAATTTGACAAAAAGTTATGTTAATATATGATTGTTATTATTATGTATATGTATGAAATTATTAAGAACCCTTTATTGTTTTATTACACCATTAGGCCGTTTCCCTTTCGGGGTAGGCGTAACTGACTCGGTGGGGAAGGGAATAATTTGAGGAAGGGAGTATAACTTTTTTAGATCGATCTGGAATTCTCGTGTTATTTATTTAAATAATACGTTCTTTCTGCAAACACTACTCCGACCCAGGTTGCTGATCAATCTCTTTGATCTTCCTAGCAATTACCATAAGTGAAGATCCTCACTAAGTCGCCATGTGAGGTTCCCCACTTGGGCCCATTAGTATCCAAAGTCGTTTGTTTCAGGGGTCATTCACTCTACTGAAAATAATTTTATTAATTGTTTGCCGCCATACTTTTCTGTCCTGGCATACTTCTGTACATTCTATCACGTCCATGCATTTTTCCATGAAGGCTCTCATGCTTCTAAATTTTATAATTTAATTTTGAATTAAACGCCTTTTAAAGTAAACAATCCGTTTTTCCCAAATGATAAAATACTTTTTGAATTTTCTGATCAACAATTAATATCTTTAATTTAAGAAAATAATATGAACATATCTAAAGCGGCTACTTACCCTTCTTGGAAGTTCTAAATGAATCATCTTTAGGCACATATTGAATGTCGTAAACCAAACTAGTGTTAGGAAGAAGACTTCTATCCTTGTTGATTCTGTAGACAGCGTATTTGAAAGCTAACTCTGTAGGACTATCCTTCTGATCTTCGGTAAAAATAGCGCCTAGAACAGAAATAAATGAATTATGACTACTTTTTCTTGTTAATCAAAATACATTTTCAAACAATAAATCTGAGGGTACTAAAGTATTTATCTTAAATAGAAGTGTGACCACAAATACTTTTTTTTGTTTTTATCCTCTGCTGACAGCTTTTAAATTACTCACTTTACTTCTCGCAAATAATTCGAATCTCAATAATCTCACAGACTATACGTCGATTTTTTTTCAAACTGATAAAGGTATTTCCTCTCTGACAAACTTCGTCAGCCAATTAAATTTTTTTACCTCTGCAATATTGATTTTATCTAAAGACCCATACCTTCATTATTTAAAGTTTAGCGATGTAACCTTTGTGAGTATAATTGCTTTAGGATAGCCGGAGGAAACACGAGAGAAATTAACTCTTCGATCATTTATTCTTGTCGAGTTGAATCAGGCCACTTTTAATAAATTAGCTTCTGCTCTTGCTCGCACTACTTGTCACAATAATCTTATCATATTTTACGGAATTTAACATTGGGCGTAAAATCATTATTTTGGTAAAAAAATATATTTTGTTTAATGATTCATCATCTCTATTTTGTAGAAGCTTTGTCCCTTTTTGTTAAAAATGTATATTTTTAATTTAAAAATTAGACTTTTTGGTAAAAAATTTATTTATTGCGTTGAAACACTATCTTATTTATATAAAATTAATCTTCTTGGCGGAAAACCTGTTTTTCCATATTTTTTATTAAATTCTATACTATTAGTAAAAGAGTTAAACCAGTTTGTTAAAAAGGAACTTCACTGGTTAAAAATGCATAGTTTCATTACAAAATTTATCTCTCTGGTTGAATATGTAACTATTCCGTTAAAATTTCGTATTTTATTATAGAAAATTAATTACCGTTTTTTTGGATTAGAAATTTAGACTGTTTGATAAAAATTTTCTTTTAAGTATTCACCTTTTTTGTAGAAAATTAATCTTCTTGTCAGAAAATACATTTATTTTATTGAAAAATAACTTTTTTGTTAAAATTTCATACTTTTGGGTAAAGTAACTCAGCTGTTTTGTAAAAAAATTTATCTTTTTAAAAAGATTGGATTTATTCTTTGTTAAATATACCACTAGGTTAAAATTCATAATTTTTTTGAGATTTTTATTTGACATACCTTAAAATATTAAAAACCTTTTTGAACTTTTTCAAGAAACAAGTTTCAAAGAAAAGTTAAATTACATTTTCTATGTATCTTATATAATCAGTAATCATAAATTTGGTATAAAAGTAATATTTTTAAAGATTTTTTATAGCAATGTGTCCTTGACGTGTAAGATTCCCAAGGGCATCAAAACTCAGCTCACGTATTCACCTTAATTATCGACAGGTCAGTCCAAAAATTGGACCTCTCTAGAGAACGTGACCCTTCGTAGCATTCCCTTTTCCATCTAACTCTGTATTATTTGTTTGAAGAGTTTTGTTCAAGATAAACGTAGACGGTACCCTTAAGTTATGGGGATGCCCTAGAGCCTTTAAAAACTTTAAATTTACTATATATATATATAGCAAAATGAGCCGGAAGTTTTTGATATATTTGCTTTTACTAATGCAATCTTAGCGTGGCAGGCTCTTTAATAGCAAATCATAAAGCGCGTGGTATTACAGCTTTAATGTATGTTTTGAAAGCAGCACCGCCTTTTGAAAAAAGCTTTCACTTGACCGTACCATGGTTGCCAGAAACCCTTACGATTTCGGTATGGGTTTCTTAAAACAGAGGTCTTTCCACGCATGCGCTCTGCGGGATCAACTTGCGATACATAACGCTATCAGTAGGCGTGGCGGCCTAAGACCTTCGGTGCCAATTATGACGAAATCAAGAGGGTTCCTTGAAATCACGAAACGGTCAAGTTAATGCTTTTGTCGATCAGCAATATTGCTCTTAGAGAAACGAATGCTTAGCTTTCCTGGCATATGATATGCCTGTACCTAAATTGTATGAATTCTTACGAGCCTAACGAGAAAAAACCCTGCTATACACGCCTGAGAAGGGCTCTTGGCCGGGTAGAATTTCCCTCTTTACACTTAAACTAAATATTGCCTTTTACGAGGCCGCAGCCAGATTTTCTAGGTAGAAAAATCTTGGCTTACCCTCTGCTGACCCTCGACAGGTTATTATCGTGTGCTACTTGACTTAAATTATTTATATACTCACTTTTTAGCACCATATTTTTTAATCAAACTAGCTAAAAGTTTTAACTATAATGATACATTTTAGCAACAATTAGAATCAATTAATTATTTTTTTGAGGGGACCTTGTAAAGCCCCCGACAGGTGAAACGGGTAATACAGCTGTGAGTGCAAAAAAGTACAATAATGTTATAATACTTAATTATACTTCAATTTAAAGAATAAATAATTTTAAAAATTTTCCCAGGTGCAAAATTTTAAATGTTTCATTTTTTCTGAAAAATTTTAAACATTTGGTGCCTTTAAAATTTAACAAGAATTTTCCCTAAATATTGATTTAATTTGAAATCATTTAAGTACGTTTAAAAAAATTATGATATCGTACTCAGCGTGACATGGTATCTATGGGTATTAGGCGTTCGACTTATAGGCGTGCGGTGCGTGCGTTCGAATCTTGGTACTTGCCAATACTTAAAAAAAATGTCATTTCTCTATAGTTATAAGTAATAAGTCTACTCTAACCAAATTAAACAACTAGTTCAGTTTTAGAATAACGTGCAAAGTATAGTTATGAATTTAATGTCAATACAAGTGCGAGAAAACGGAGTAGAGTTTGTCAGAGAGTACAGATCTGCAAAGCAAAACTTATTATTTTGCATTTGAATTAATATTTTCCTTCTTTGAATAGAAAATTTGTGGAGATAGATTATGGCAGTGTGCTAGTTAAACTTTTTTACTATTGCAACCGTCGCATCACACTTTAGATTTTAAAGCATGATCAATTTCTTAATAATTTAATAATATTTTATTTGAATTCACAAAATAAGAAACAATAGCATATACTTTTGAATTTATAGCATATGCATTTGACAGTGCGCGACAACACTGTTTGATTCTTCAACCCAATATTTTATTGATTAAGAAGTATTTTTTTCTCAGTGTGTGAGAGACTATCTAGATTCTATAAAACCCTATTAATAGGCCCTCATTAGGTTGTCTCCCGATGACCTCACTAGCTGAGCGTGACGCTTTCGCTTACGCCCTCGATAGATTGCTACTTTAGGGCCTCGATAAAAAATAAGAAATCTAGACAGGGCCTCTTAAGAACCAAGTTATAATTTCTACCCGGGCACTATATTAGTTAGGTTTTCTGTCCGTATATTTGAAGAAAGCCTTTTTATTAAGAATGAGTCAAAAATTACTAATTTGTATTTAAAAAAGTATTAATT
>JAAAKG020044268.1:0-18785 GCA_010014905.2 Druon quercuslanigerum
TTCGAGCGTAGTATGGAGAGCCGCTTGTTCGTTCAAATTAAGCGTATGCTCAAGAGTAACCACTTTAGCCCTCAGATGTTTAGCCTCCTTCTTGATAATAGCAATTTTCTCCTTATGCACTTCAGCACCGGTTTCAAGTTTGTCGATACGCTTAGAATTGTTGGCGAGTTCCGACTTTATTTCCAATAGAGTAGTGTTTAATTTTTCATTCAATTCACGTTGACGAGTTTCATAATCACTGAACTTTGTCAACATTTTACGCGACTGCTCAAGCTCCTCGCTTTGACCGTCAGCTACAACTTTACGTAAAAGTTCAGTTAGACCAGTGGGTATAGTGCAAGCATTTTCCAAAGCAGAGACGGTAACTTGAGTTGTAGGTGAAGAATCCGTATTACCAACAGAGGTGGGACTAGAAGGAAATGATGTACAAGACTTGCAGACAAAATCATCCTGGCCTTTTTTAAGTCTTTTAAAAGATTTTTTTGTAATTCCAAAATTGGCACAGGCCAAGTGAATCAAATTTCCACACTTCACACACGCAAGAACTTTAGGTCCACCTCTAGAGATAACTAAATTACACTCCGCGCACACACCCATAGTTTGTTGGAGCGTCGACCGCTAACGTAAAAGTTACTTATGATCAAAAGTTCAATAAACAGCAACAATTAAGCGAATTACAACAAATTTTCAAAGCTATATGAAACAAGCTACGAACGAATCAATTATGTGCAGTTTTTCATAAAATTAAACACCTTATAACTTTTGCAAACATAAAAGATTAAGGAGGAGCAAATAAACACGTCCGTACACGACGGCAGACGTCAACCGAATGGATTGGATTTTTTTGGCTCATTCATTTGGATACATATGTCATCGGGTTCATTAAATGTGCCACGTTTAGTTTTTGGTGGTTGTTACATATTACTGCTGCGATATTAACTGGAATCTTTGCAATCTACCTGAAGTCATTTTTTTGGGGGTTGATTTATTTGGTGAAAGCAGAGAGGCGGTGCTTTAAATGTACAATGTTTTGTGTTTTTGTTAGTTATTACTTTGAAATTTGAGAAAATAAATTAGTGTCTTGGAAAATATTCCGAGATGATTATTTTGAATTTGAATTTTTTATAACTTTTTTCGACGATCGCAGCTAAAATGGGATTCGTTGAATGTGATCGTGGATGTTATTGAGGGTGGCATTGGCAATATTTACTCGAGTATTGGAAAGGCGTCTGGATTTATTATTTTTTATAACTTAAGAGTGGTGACACTGCAGTGGCCACCTAGGATAAGGAATACAAAATCTCAGGATCGTTGCTTATTGTAGTTTTTTCTTCATCGATGGTAATAGACAGAAAGACGCTGAAAAGATATTACATGTTTTTTTTAGGAAACACTAATTAACCCAAATATTAAAAGTTAAAAATAAATTGACATCATTTTTATAAAATTTCGTTATTACAGTATGGAGATAGCGCTAAAGGTTGGTAGGGTATGCAAAAAAATTTAGCGCGGGAGAACAGAAACCTTTGAATATATGCATCACTCAATTTTTTTATACAAATGAAAAAGTTATACAAATAAAAATAAAAAACAGGGGAAGAAACAAAAGCACATATTTTTTATGTAAATATTTATTTGAATCAATGGTGTGTTTGCCTGATTGTAAAATATAATCTCTAACCCGAAATGGAATTAGAGTTTATGCAACTGGAAAACAGCTACTAGAAATTACTATGTTTGAATTTGGAGTCTTCTGTTCTGATTAGCACGAGCAATACGCTCTGGCCCACCTAACGGTGCCAAATTTGCGGTTACACCAAATTTCGTTGCTTTATCTGAACGATAATAATACTTAACATTATCATTTAAATTAAATACATACATATTACCGTTTTTATCACACATTGCACGAGTAACAAGTTGAGTGAAGGGAAATACGCGAATGCGGGACCATCCAACGACGACTTCACCTCTTTTGTGGATGTCAAAGACACCTTGAAGTGGGCGTAAGTCCTTTTTATCCCAGAAGTATATATTATTTAGCCTGTCAACTCTAGATGTTACGGTTGTTGTATGAGTTAATTGATTCTGGGGTGCGGCCAGTTTGGACAGAATCTTTCCACCAGAGCACACTAAACCATCGGTTTAGTACTTAATTACAGTTTCCATAGTAAGTACGGGAAAAGTATTGATAATTATCGATTCATATCGATACTCCACGATATCGAAAATTATCGATAAATTTTTTTCTTAACAATGTTTATCGATACCTTTCTCGTCTGCTGCGTCATCGCCGTTTGTGTCTCTTTCTGCAAATGGCAACTCAAGCAAACAATAAGGACAGAGTCTGAAAGGCCACTGAGCGGGACTTGAGGCATGCGCAACTATTGCGCAGTTGATTTATTTTCAACTTTCAGTTATTCAGTATTTACTGAGTATTTACTGACCTTGTACATTTTACCTTAATTGCGTAGACGTTTCGTTTTAGCTTCATTATGGGCTCTTAGAAAGAACCCGAATCTGCGTTTGCATAAAGTATTGCAATATTCCCAAGTTTTACAATAAGCAATATTTTTAGTGTATTATATAATTGTAAAAAGTAAATTTTCAATCGCCTTTAAATTATACTTGCAATTTGATTTATTTTCATACTATTGCTTTTATTGCTTTTTATTGCAAAAATACGCAATGAACTACTTGTCTTTCTAAACTGTTTGGGTCTCTTATTACTTTAATTTAAATCAAATTTGCCAAGCCGCGAATTCGAACCAGGTTAGGATAGTGGAGAGAGGGTGAAATAATCGATTAAGGTCGATATCTTTTCAATTCGATATCTTTTCACAAAATCTTTAAACGTACAATAAGATTTTTGTGAAACCAAGTATTTTTTGTGTATTTAAATCTAATTTTAGTTATTTTTTCTTAAAGTCGCAACTTTTTGTAGAATAACGGATTTCGTTATTTGAATTTAATATATGTATATTCACCAATAATATAATTGAAGAGAATCGTTGAAGCCAAAGTTGTTCGATGGACACTCATTTTCTTCTTAAAAGTAACTGATGTGGAAAAAGAATCGTTACCGTAGAGTAACTGATCAATATTTTACAAATGCCAAATAGTCGTAACGATCTCATTGCTCGTTTTATATAAGTCCACTGTGTAGATGATCGTTTGGAGGGGAGAACCTTTGCTATATAATTGTGTTACCTCAATCTGAATTGCGACTTTAAAGTCATAAATATGTTACAGATTTTAATTGCATTTAACATTCAGAGATTCGTAAATTGGATGTTTGATATACTGAGCTTTTCAGCAGTTTTATCTGCTCTACGTGTCACAGAGGTAGGTATCACGTGCGTTTTTATGTATAAGGTGTTTTTTTAACCTAATAAATCAGAATATCTTAAAAAATACGCATTTAACGAAAAAAAGTGTCCATGATAAGAAAGTTTTACTTTGAAGGTGGAAAAATTAATTCGGAAAAGTTTATCCCTGACTGCACCACTTTAGCGCAAGAGGGGATACCCCCTCTATTTTTTACTATATATTGAGATTCTATTCTAAAAAATTCATGATGCATTGACGAAAAATGACATTACTGAATGCTCAAAGAATGCGATCGCCATGCTGCTTACGTTCGTTCATTTGTAGTCAGAACAATTCGTTTTTTTCGATCTCAACTTTTTTACATTAAAAACCTATTGATACTTTCAGAAAAATTCATAATTTTTTGATAAATTTTATAATTTTTTAATGAATGTAATAAACAAATGCATTATTTGGGCGTTTTCCGACAAAAAAACTCGTTTTTTTTCTCAAAGTCAGTCCTTTTATTTGAATTGGGAGCATTACGATAATTTCAGTAACATTCATAATTATTTAATTATTTTCTGTTTTTTTTTTTTTAAATTTAATTCAAAAATACTTTATTCGGTCATTTGTCGACATAAAAACTCGTTTTTTCCAAGTCAGTCGTTTTAGTTTCAGAATTTTTTTTTTTCTTTCAGTACTTACAGTTGAGTACATTATGTTACATTATGATACAGGGGTAAGTGTCCAGACCTTTTTATGTTATCCAAGTTATTTATAACATGTATTAAATGCATTGTTTAATCGTTCTTTGTATTAAAATCCTCTTGTGTTATTCAACTGTAAGTACTGAATAAAATAAGAACTTATTTTCTGAATTTAAAAGGAATGACGTTAAAAACAAAGAGTTTTTACGTCGACAAATGCCTGAGTAATAAATTTTAAAATTTTATTTGTTTCAAAAATCATAAAATTAATCAAATAAATATGAATGTTATTAAAATTACCGTAAAGTTCCTAATTAAAAAGTCTGACATTTAAAAAAAGTGTTTTTCTATCGAAAAACGCCCAAATAATGCATTTGCTTATTAGATTTGCGAAAAAAATCATAAAATTTATGAACTAATTATAAATTGTGACGAAGCAGATTTTCTGAAATACTCAAATTCTCTTTTAAACAACTTTTTGGTAATAATAAAGCTCGTGTGTTTACGCTGAGAGTAGCGAAATTCGGCCCTCCTATATTTTGTTATGTTTTTAATTATTATTTATGTTTTCGTTACTTTTCCAATTTTGTTACTCTATGGTGTACGACTTTTTTTGGTTGTTATTTTTTTTTATATTATTACACCATTAAGCCGTTTCCCTTTCGGGATAGGCGTGACTCACTCGGTAGGGAGGTTTCTGATCAATCTCTCTAGCAATCACGCCGAGTGAAGATCCTCACAAAGTCGTTATGTGAGGTTCCCCACTTGGGTCCATTAGTATCCAAGGTCTGCTTTCCGCCACACTTTTCTGTCCTGGCATACTTCTCTAGCTTCTTTAACGTTCATGCACTTTTTCATGCAGGCTCTCGTGTTTATATGGCTTCTTATGTCCCTTCTAACTAGCGTCTCATTCACACATTCTAACCATTCCTTCCGCGGCCTACCTCTGGGCACGCTACCATTTACGTAACCTTGATATACCCGTTTTCTATGTCACTACTTTCGCATGCCTTTTTCTTTGTTTCAGGTACAAATAGAATGTCTTGTTTCCTTATGTGCATAGTTTCTCGTATTTCTTTTAACTTGAGGTCATTCACCTCCTTAGCATTCCATACACCCAGTCTCCATTCGTCGCCTGAAACTTGACCTTTACGTTTCCTGTGTGCATGCCGTTTGTCAATTAAAGTTTCCTGCCTTTCCTAGGTTATTTTATTGTTTGTATTATTCATTGTTTAGATTATACGTGCAACTACCATCTTTATTCAATAAGTTTATTTTGCGAGTCAAAATCATATTCAAGTTAAGTACCAATTCTTCAAATGGTGGAGACTGTAGTTATAACATCCGTCCCACCAAACTTCAGTTAATAAGCATGGAATGGGAAGGGGGAGGCAAGGGGAACCGAGAGAGTCGTCTTGGGTTGATGTTTTTATACTGAGAAGATCCTAAAGATAGGGCTGTTTTAATTTTTATGTACTTTCTTAATTCCGCGGTCTCGAGGGAGAGCTATAAGGATTTCTACCACCAACGCAAACGTTCGATCAAGATCCATTGCCGTCTGGACTTCATGATATCTTCAATTTCACGATTCCCACATAAACTCCGGGATTTCTTATCGCTAATCCGTCTGGAGTAGAATAGTCAGTTCTACTCATATCGGATAGTTTGTATTAACTTTGTTATCGACAACCCCTTTTAAAATCCGTAGCAGCATTGACTGTACTGCCAATAAAGGATAAAAGGGATCGCAAAAATTGAATATTGGTCATCCGAGATACAAGGCACGTTCCTTTTGAGGATAGACCAAGGCAGTTACCATGAAATTTTCCACGAAAATAGGTAACTTCGCCTGCATTTTTTTATCTAATTGGATGTTTTATTGTGAACAGGCATTCCTTGGCTTTAATGCCTCTTGTTTTTTTTATCGGGATCATCGAAGAGACCACACCGCTTCTCGTTTTCCACCTACACCTGGATACAGCCGGCCCTGGGAAGCATAAAAGCAGTGATTCACGCCTCTCCCACAACGGTGGCTGATAAGAACTGAAGAAGGGAAGAAAGGACGAACGCATGGACGAATAGGAGGCGGCCCTCATCAGTCATCAGTCTCGTGATCGTTGCGAATTGAAAAATTTAGTTCCTGCGCGTCAGCCCTTCCCCCAAATCATGTGAGCCGTGCCTTTCTTTAACAGGACAGAAAGTACGAGAATCGCTCTTATTAGCGTCTGTGAACTCCCGGCGTCATCACGAAGCCTGTCTTCCAATGTTATAAGGTAGGAACTCGTTTTCATTGGATGGTGGGTCCCCTTTTCCCCTTAATTCTTTTGGAATACCGAAGTTCCAAACAAACGCTATGTTATTTAAGCCAGTTTCGATTGCCCACGTTTATTTTGAATACCGACAAGCGTAGTTTACTATTGTTTGAAGTGACTTTCTTGATCCTTTACAAATGTATAATATTATTTACGTGTAATTTAAAATCGATCCCCACCATTCTATGTTCGTATTTATCTGTAAGTCGACATCGATAAGCAGGATTTGATGTTGATATTTCATTTTATTTCGACGTCGATGCGCAAAATTTTGTGTCACTCGTTATTCCTCTTAATAAGACAACAGCATACTCAGTTTCATAATTGGAAAAAGTAAATATTTTGTTATTGATCATTATCTTATGATAACCGGTCCAAAATCTCTGGTGGCAATATCACACTAAACTTTTGTTAAAAGTTAAATAAACTGATTCTAAACTGATTATCTTATCCGTTGGATACTCTTTATCTTTTATATCTTTTTGTAGATTATCGCATGTTTTGAGTTAAGGTTGACACTTTTAATTGAAGTGGTGAGGTTCACGTTTATCGTTTAGTCTGAAACGCCTAGCGTTCAGTAAAGTACCCTTTTGCGTTTGGAATATAGATTCCGTTTATCTTTATCGTGTCTCACTAACTTACACTTGATTGGTTTGCCTTTGTCCCAAGTAAGGACTGGCGCCCAAGAATGTAGATTAATTTTATTGCAAGAGTGTCCGATTTAAAAAGTTATCCAAAAAAATACCTTTTGTGTGGTTTAATTTGTTTAATTAAGGTGCTATATGCGCTCTTTAGAGACCTTTAAATTAAATTTTTATTTTATTTGAAAAAGTAGCGTTATAAAATGTTGATGAAATTAACATAAAGTTTTTAATTAAGAGGACTGACATTGAAAAAAATGAGTTTTTCCGTCGAAAAGTTCTCAAATAACGCATTTTGTTTATTAAATTTATTTGATTAAATCATAAAGTTCATCAGCAAATTGTGAATTTTTTGAAATTATCATAAGGTTCTTAGTTGAAAAAATCAACATAAAAAATAAATATTTCTGGCGAAAAATGCCTGAATAATGCATTTGTTTACTAAATTTCTTTATAATATTAACAAGAATATTCTTAAGAGAAATTTTTTTCATTAAAATATTGTTTCCATCCAACTTTCTTGCAATATATCTTAAAACAAAGTTAAATGATTAAAAGTGGTAGAAAACAATTTCCAATAAATAATTTGTTTTTAATTTTTTTTGTACATTGTATCATTATGGAATGTTTTTATATAATGAAAATCTATGAAACGGCGGCGATCACAACAATTTTTCTATTATTGACGAAAATCGGGAACATCAAATAGAAAAAGTTACCATTTTTTTCGTCATATTTATTTTTTTATAAAAAAATGAAAAGACGACAAAGCAATTAATTAAAAAAAAATTAATCTCTTTTTCAAGAAATTATCATATCAAGAAGTAGGTTTAACATATTTGAAGTAGATTTAAAAAACGAGTTTAGCTTACTGAAAAATGAGAATATTATGCATTTGTTAAATAATTTTGTTTAAACAAATAACACTTATTGTCTAACATTAAATAATCGCACAAAAGTGCTATGAGCAAGATATTTATTGTCCTTTGTTGTTTTCAGATTTCCACATAAAAACACATATCTGAACTTTGTGAAATAAAATTATTTTTTGTTACAAACAAATCTTATATTTAATTACACAAATCTGAGATTAATCTACAAGGAACCAATTTTTTCTAATTTCCTATGATTTAATCTTACAAAAAGAGAAAATATTGTTTTAAAACTAACTTGTCTTCTCTGCAGGAATAGTTTTCACAGCTAAAAGTATTAAGAGATCAAAGCCGTTTTTTATTCGGAAAAGGTCTGGTTTAATTATTTGTAAAAGAACTAAAAGTTTTTTGGACTGGAAAAGGCAGGAACAATTTTTAACGTTAGATTTAAATGGCTAAGAAAAATAGACCAACTTCCAACAAATAAAACAGTATTTTTCGGCCTTTTTAAACTGAATTTTTATAAAATTATAAAAAGGTCACATAAAAGATTTATTTCACATTTTTTAAATTTAAAGTTTACAAACTTTGAACTACGAAACTTTAAATAAACCGAAAATGAAAAATAAGATATAAATTGAAAATACATTTCACAAAACTTTTTACATTGGAAATTTTGATATTATTGTTTGGTAAGAAATTTCAATAGAATATTAAAAAAAATCACAAAATATTTTCAATTATTTCCTAAAATCGTTAAAAAGTGTGTAAAAATTTTAAAGTAAACTTTTGGAATTTTGTGATATGAAATCTTTTTTTTTAATTTAGGCAAGTTTAAGAGATATTCAGAAGTTTTAAAGCGGTTCAGAATAATTAAAATAATTTTTTAATTGGAAAAATTAATTTTAAGAGAATATTTAAAAAGATTTCAAAACATTTGAAAAAATATCAAAGAAGAATTGAAAGCAAATAAAAAATATAACAACATTTTAAACTTTGAAAGATTTTTAGAAATGTAGATTTTTTAAGATTTTACATGTAGGAAATTTTATAATTGTGTAAATTAATTTTAAAAGATTGTTTGAAAATATTTCAAACATTCTTAAAGAATCATCTAAAATATTTTAAGGCAATTTTTAAATTTTTGCAGAAGAAATAAACAATGCAGAACAAATTTAACATAAAAACGATTTCCTAAGATTAAAAAAAAAGTACGCACGATTTTAAAGCTAAATGTTTTAGTTGCGTGATATTAAATAATAAAACAAATGAAAATATAAGAAATTTTAAGCTTTAAAAGATTTTTAGAAATGTAGATTTTTAAGATTTTAAAACTAAACTTTAGGAGCTTTAAAATAATTTTGAAAGTTTTAAAGTAAATAACATAATTTTTTTCTTAACATTTATGGGCAAATTTTGAAATTTTGAAGGTATGTTTCCAAAACTTTGAATGAAATTAAAAATTGTTTGAAAAATTCGTGTCAGTTACAAATATTTTCGGAAATTTATGATGGTTTGAATTAATTCGAAATAGTTAAGAACTGACAAAAAATTTTCCAAAATTTATCAAATATTTTTGGATTCCTTCCTAACTCATAAAAGGGCTAAACATCTTTTAAAAGACACAAATTTTTCGTAATATTTTGCTAAATACTATATTTGTTTAAATTTAAAAACAAACTAATAACACTTATTTTCTTTTCTTCAATTTTCAGAATTGAATTTCAACATGGATTTATCATCTTCTTTATTTTCTTTTATTCTAATAAAAAACAATATTTTATCATTCATTATTTTCCTTGTTTGTAATATATAGGTATACTAATTTATATTTATTATGAAGTTGTATTATATTTTAAAACGACAATGTAAAAAGATTATTTCTTAAATTTTTTTAAAAGTGTTTTAATATGCGGAAATTTAAATTTTCCGTAATTAATTAGTAAATCAATAATTAAATTGTCGATGAATTTCAGTTACGGATATTTATTAAATTCGGCATTTTATTTTTGGACAATTATAAATCTTTCCGTAATATGAAATTTTATAATTCGGTAATATAATATGTTTTCGCCCATTTTCTGCATTCAAATCATTTTTTAGAATTTCTAAATATCAATGCAATTTTTTTGTTTGAATTATATCAACTATGACGCTTTCTTCAATATTAAACAAAATAGTAAGTCAAATTTATGGCTTGACTCTACGCTTTGTAGAAAAAATGATTTTACAGCGGTTTTCATATTTATTTTGTAATTTCTATGCATTTTCCTATGGTGCTACATGGTTTTGTAGAACAAAGTTACTACCAGTGCCGCCGCACACACGTTCAAATCTCATGATAATTTTTTTTTTACTTTAGGCAGTAGAGTGCAAAAACACCCCCGAATGTTAATAACTGATTAGTGAATAATTCAAAAAATTACTGATTAATCAGTGAAATGTCTATCCACTATTTCGATCAGTGCATTTTTTACTGAAGTAGCCTTTCAGAGCGTGTAACGTATGGTGAGTCTGAAGAAAGTGATGCATGTTTTATTCAAGCAGCCTTTAAGAGCGTGGAACGTGTGAAGAGTTTGAAGAGTCCGGTGCATTTTTTTACTGAAGCAGCCTTGTAGGGCGTGAAACGTCTGGAGAGCCTAGAGAGTGTGTTGCATTTTTACTTAAGCAGCCTTTTAGGGCGTAGAACGTCTGGAGAGTCTGAAAAGTGTGGTGCATTTTTATTGAAGCGGCCTCTGAGAGCGTAGAACGTGTTAAGAGTCTGGAGAGTGCAGTGCATTTTTTACTGAAGCAGCCTGGTAGGGCGTGGAACGTCTGGAGAGTCTGAAAAGTGTGGTGCATTTTTACTGAAGCGACCTCTGAGAGCGTGGAACGTGTGAAAAGATTGAAGAGTGTGGTGAATTTTTTACTGAAGCAACCTTATAGGGCGTGGAACGTCTGGAGAGTCTGAAAAGTGTGGTGCATTTTTACTGAAGCGGCCTCTGAGAGCGTGGAACGTGTGTAGAGTTTAAAGAGTGTGGTGCATTTTTTACTGTAGCAGCCTTTAAGAGTGTCGAAAGTGTGGAGAGTCTGGAAAGTGTGGTGCATTTTTTAATAAATCAGCCTTTGAGAGCACGGACCGTGTGGAGAGTCTGGAGAGTGTGGTGCATTTTTTACTGAGGCAGCCTTGGAGGGTGTGGAACATCTGGAGAGTCTGGAGAGTGTGGTGCATTTGAGGTTGAGGCGCGATTACGCTCTTCAGCAAGTTTAAGCTTCCTTTTATTTGATGACAAACCATGTGTTACACCCATTTTTCCTATATCGTTTAAAAAATAATAATCTCTTTCAGAACTAACTGTATTATATGCAAACATGTCTCCATCCCGATCACAAATTGCGTGTCTATGAAAATCGATTATGGGGAATCCACCGATCTTGGACCAGGAAACAAGGAAATTACCCCTTCTGTAAAATTTAAAGGTGCCGATGAGTGGCTTTAAGTTGTCGCCGTCCCACCAGAACATCCTAGATTCTCCGGTTATTTCAATTATTTCAGTCGTTGTAGGACTCGGTGTGGAGAAAAGCCCTCCGCCGGAGCAAACTGAAACATCGGGAAATTGTTTTTAATGTAAATCATCCCATGTAGAAATTTTGTTTGGGATTAGGTATGACCCTTGATAGATTTCCTAATTTCTCATCGGGCGCTCATCGGGACAAATGGAGAGAGCCTCAATATTTCTGTAACGCTTTTTTAGCCAGGTTCTAGCTAGAACTTCTAAACAGACCTTTATGAGAGTGCCCTTTAATCGCGCGACCTGATAAACATTTAATTGAGTTAAGTATTCAATTTTTATGATAAAAATAGTATTTCAAAAATAAACAATAATGGATTGCGAGTATGTAGTAAACAGATTATGAGTAAACAGTATGTAGATAGATTTTCGATATCTACATGAGGCACGAGATTATTCACAAGAACCTGACAGGGACCCATCAGTTTTTCCTAGAATATATATTCTGATAGGGGCCCCACCCAGTTTTTTCTGGACAAGATATTTTAATAGGGGCCCTAACAATTTTTTTTTAGACTAGATATTCTGATAGGCACCCCACCCAGTTCTTTCTGGACTAGATATTTTAATAAGGGCACTAACAAGTTTTTTCTAGACTAGATATTATGATAGGAACCGCATCGAATCCCAACTTCAAATAAGGAAAGATGGGCACTGGACTGGATCTGGTACTTTTACACCGTTTTAAGTAGGTAATGTGCGTTTTAAGATAAAACGCTTTATTAATTAATAATTCCTGATTCAAATTCCACGTTTTCTAGAAATGACTCCCGTGCGTTCCGGAGAGATTTTTGGAAAAAGTTCCAAAAATCGTGTTTGCGTAGACTGATATGCCCCACATTGGGAGGGAGTGCACTTTTTTGGTTTGAAAATATCTATAACCGTGAATTTTGGTCCGATTCTGAATTAAAAAAAAATAAAGTTCATTCATGTCTGGAGAGCATAACAACATAACAATTTTTTGCATTTTAATAACTGATTAGGTAAACTTCATATTGTCCTCAATAAATGTTTAGGGACTCATAGAATACGAATAATTTGTTCATTATTACAGTTATTTGTCATAAACAAATTTTATGAACAAATTAGGAAATAGTCTTATCATCGGTAAACAAAATTTGCTTTATATTAATGTAGGAATGACATTTAGTTACAAAACTAATTGAAAAGTTTATCATACCCATTCTTATATTTTACCAAAGGATTTGTAATAAAAAATTTTTAAATCGAACGCTTCTTCAATCTGTGATTATCCATATATCTAATAATAAAAAAATCCACATATCTAAATAAAATAATCTGAATAAAAAATATTCATCACAGCATCAACAAAGTCAGATGAATTATTTCTTTAAAAAAATATTGCAAATTTTTCATTTTTGTCAAAGTAATTTTTTTTATAAAAAAACACTAATTAGAAGTCTTAAAAATAAAATGAGACTTCTGTAACTCTAAAACTACATTTTACAAATACAGATTTCGTCGTAGCATTTTAACCTGTTTTTTTTTATTGAAACGACTGATGGGGAAGCGCGATAAATTTAAATGTATAAATATTATTATAAAATATGTCATAAAATATAAAATTAAAGTGGGGGCTTATATTGATCCTTTAGATTAATATATTCTTCGTAGTTGATGTTGTGATTGGCTTTAGGATCCAGAAATAAGAAATACTTGATTTGTCAAACAAACGTTTCGACCCAGTTGGGGGTCCTCATCAGTGTTTTATTCTAGATAAGTGATTTTTACATGGGAAGGGCAAAAATTTTGAATTTGTGTATCTAATTTGTTTATAAAAATGTAGAATGTTATATTTTGTCAAATATTATTAAATATTTATTATTTTTAGAAATACCTAAAGCCGCTCTGGCGATTGAAGGGACTTCGAATTTAAAAAATCTCAAATTTTAATATTTTTCCACAAGAAATTTTCATAAAAATTGTTATTGTGAACTTTTTAATTAGTTTTGTATTTAAAATTATTCCTACATTATCATGAAGCATTCTTAGCAAATAGAAATTTTGTTTGACGATAATACTGCTATTTTTTGTTTAAATTTGCTTATAACAAGTAAATCGAATAATGAACAAATTATTTGTATTCTTTGTGTCCCTAAACATTTATCTAAAAAATATAAAGTTTAAATAATAAGTTATTAGAGCCTAAAAATTGTTATGTACAAAATTTTAGCTTTTCTATGCTTTGAGTGAAAAAATGTTTAATAAACAAGTAGAGAAGGTTCAGAGCGTTAAGCTCTTTAGAATTTAATGAACTTTAATTTTTTTTTAATTCAAAATTGGACAAAAATTGAAGGCCGTTCAATTTTTGAACGAAAAAAGTGCATTTCCTCCCTTTTTGCGCCCCCTTGAATTTTAGAGGAAAATGTTCAACGCCAAAATTAATCTAGAGAAAATTATAAAAAAAGTTAAAGGCAAAAAAAGAGGCAAGTAATTCTAAAAAAAATCAATTTTCAAGGAAAAGCTAGATAATCTTTTTAGGTTGCAAATTCAACTATTTTCGTAAAAACTTTACTTTTTACTTCAAATTAATGGTTTTGGTACTGAAAAATCATCTACAATATTTTTGCAATAAAAATGCACTATTTTTTGTTGTTGTTATTAGTTTTTTTAACAATTAGTTCATTTTATTTATTTGTTTATTTTTTATTTCAATCTTTTTTTTATGAAAATTAAAATTTTTGTTGCATCTTAAAAAAAATGTAAATGTTTAAATCAACAAATAATTTATATGATAGTAAACTTTTTAATTAATAATAATAAACTTGTAACCAGAAATGTTTTAAAAAATTATAAAAACGAGAAAAAGGGAGGAAGTTCATCCAAACAGAGGGAAAACAATTAATTAAATAAAACAGGAAAGTAATTTTAAAAAATAGTTTGAAAGCAACAAAAATACAGAAAATACTTTTATTAATTTACTTTATGCATTTCTTTTATTAAATACCATTATTTAGTATAATTGCCTTAAATTAACTCAAATGGAAATTCGAACGTAAAAATAAAGCAAAATATTGGTTACATGTACAATTATATTATTATAAACTAGCTTTAAAGACGTGAGTTTTTTTTGTTAAAATTTTTTGCAAATAATTATTATTGTAAATAATTAACATTTACATTTTATACGAATCTTTTATCGTCGAAAAAATTGGATGTATGTAATATGTATTGGGCCGTACTTAAATCACGTAACGAATCAAAGGATTGTGACAATTTTTTAAATTTTTATAAAATAATATTCTTTTTTCAATTTACAATTTTTATTATGATTTAAAAATATGTATACGGTTTTTAAAATCCCGAAATTACAAAAATATTAAAAATCTCAGAAATATTATATCTAGAATACTTATGATGTCATTTAAATGAGTTTTTTCACGAAATTTTAGAATTTTGATGATTTAAATTTAATTGAAAATTAAATTATTTTGTAGAAAATTTAATTTTCGTTTAAATAATTCATATTTTGGTGTGGAAAAGTGAACCTAAACCTTTTTTTGGATTCATCTGCTTTTGTAGAAATTTCATATTTCTGTGTGAAAATGGAATATTTTGGTTAAAAACGAACGTGCTTTGCTTTTTAACAAAAAAAAAATCAATTTTCTACTAAATAGTTCAAATGATTAAACAAAAATTTCTGAAAACAAATTAAGCTAAATTTGGAGAAAAAGCAATTAATTTTCAAACGAAAAACTTAGTTTTAACCGATACACAAAATTTTGGAACAAAGCGATTAATTTTACATTGCAAATGAAAAATTTCTAACAAAATACGTTGATTTTCAACCCAAACTTTGAAATATTTAATTAAATTTAAAAGGAAATATATAAAATAAATACCAATTGTTTTATTTATATCTGTTAAATATAGTAATTTATTAAAAAATTTAACTTGTTTTAAAATTGTAATATACTCTTGTTATAAAAAATTTGTTATTTCAGAATTTTAATTTATTTACGCGTTTAATATTAGGAAATAAAAAACAAGGAAGTTGATTGTGCGTTTTCTTTGTTTTATTCAAACAGAAAAAAAATTAATTTGTTTATTAACCCTATTTCTGAGTTTTCGAAATTTTGCAATCTCTTTATTTTGTAAAAAGTTCAATCTGTTAAGAAAAAAACTGGAAACTCATTCAATTTTTTTTAAAGTTTAAACCAATCTTTCTATTTTTGTAGAACATTATTTTTTTTGGTTAAAAATTTTATTCATTTTGTTAAAAATTAGAAATCTTGTATTAATAATTAATTTTGTTAACTAAAGATTTTATTATTTCAGCTTCACAACTTAAAGTGAAATTTCGTTCTTTGAAAAGAATGTTAAAAATTTCTCTTTCATTAGTTAGAAACATCTATTTTTAATGCATTAATTCCAAATTAATTTTTTTTTATTAAAAATTTATCCAATTTTGTCAAAAATTCGGTTTTGTTTGTTGAATACAACAATTGTAGAAAATGTACTTTTTTTTTAAAATCATATTTTGGTTTTAAAGAGTCAACTGAAATCTTTCTTGGATGAAAATTCAACTATTTTTATAAAAATTTGCCTTTTTAGTTTTAGTTGTAAATAAAAAATAATTTAAGTTAAAAGTTCAACTATTTAGCAGAATTTCAAATATTTCTGAAAATATTTTGAAGAGTCAAACTGTAATGTTTTTTGGATGAAAATTTAATAAAAATAATTATTTTTTGCTGGATGATTAAAAAAATTTGCTTTGAAATTTTTGTTACGCCCCATTTTTGAAAAAGGATTTTTTGGTTGAAGACTTATATTTTGAGGTGAAAATTTTTTTATTTTTTTTTTAGTAAAACAATTTTATTAAAAGTCCTCAATTTTTCATTAAAAATTAAATTTTTTGAACGAAGGCTTGTCTCTGGTTCAAAATTTAACTTTTTTATTCTGAAACAATTTTTTTGCTCAGAATTTACATTTTTTGGTTGAAAATTCAATTTCTGTAAAGAAAATTAGCTTCTCTCTTAAAGGTGTAGCAATTTAGATTATTGTTTTTTTATTTAATGTTTGCAAAATGCTTAATTTTTTAAAGTTTTTAAATTCATTTTTTTAACTGAAATTTTATCTTTTTTTGTTTGACTATCAAACTTTTTTTTTGAAAATTTATTCATTTTGTTGAAAATTCCTGTATTTTGTTAAAAAGTCATCTTTAATTATAGAAAAGTCTTTTTTTTTTAATAAAAAAAGATTTTAAATTTAAATTTCTGTTAGAAATATTATTTTATTTCATTCATAATTAATCCAATGTTAAAAATATAACAAGATTAGAATTCTTGAATTTGAACATTGATGATCAGGGAAAATGAAAAAAGCGTCAAAGTAAAGTAAGGGAAATTTGAAAATATTGTTTTTACACTGCAAAAAATTTATTATTTTAAATGCAAAAAATTGACATAAATGCAAAAAATATTTCAGGTGTTCCAAGTAGTTTTGAAAAATTTTAGGATCAATTTTAAACTAAAAAAATGAATTTTTGACTGAAAAAATTGAATTTTCTACGACAAATTAATTTACGAGATAAAAATTTAAATTTTCAAACAAAAGATAAATAATTAAATGTTAAGTTAAAAAAATAAATTTTGAAAAAACAGATAATATTTTATCTAAAATTATGGGATTTTCAATTTAAATAAGTTAAATTTTCAGTAAAAAATTACTTTCCTAAAAAAAATAGCTTTTCGCACTAAAACATAAACTAAAATTTTAAATCTGTCACTGTGATAATTGAATTTATGACAACGAGATGAACTTTCTACCCAGAAGTCTAATTTCTGCCAAAGGAGATGAATATTAATTCAACAATGAAAGAAAAATTTCAACAAAAAATTGAATAATTAAATATTTAATCAAAAAATGAATGTTTAGAGAAAAAAATAAATAATATAGTTAAATAATAGTTACATTTTAATTTACAGAAAAAACAAATTTTTAATCAAATAGTAATTTTTCTTCTAAACTAAAGGAATGTTTAAACATTAAGATCAACTTGCAAAGAAAAAGACAATTTTCTACACAAAAAAAGACTTTCTTCAAAATATGTGGATTCTCAACGAAATAGTCGAATTTAAATTTTCAATTGAAAAACACAACTTTTTATCCAAATTGTAAAAATTTTGAATAAGAAAAGAATAATTTTCAACCAATAATAGACATTTACATTTTCGGTTGAAGGAATTAATTTTCAACACATAAACACGTACGCATTCACATATAAATAATATAATAATAAACTGCAACTTTAATTATCATTATGAAAATAGGTAATTTTACTGTGTAAATTCTATTTTTGTGAAATATGTTTAATACGTGGTGGAAGTAAACAAATATTTTAAATTTATTTAACACGCCACATGCTCATTATTTATACCTAAAAAACCAATATTTAAGTTAATTCACCTTATCGAAATGACACAAGTAAAATTCTCGAAGTTTTAATGACTTTTAAAATATTTCACGGATTGTTACAAGTCTTCAAAGGTTGCAGATTGATTTCTGGTTAATAAAAATTTTTAATATATATTATAATATTATATATTTACCAATAATTGAAGAAACGAGAATCGCTGCAGCAAAGGCCAAGCTTACATGGAACCTCATTTTCTTCTCTTTCGAAAAAAACTGCTATGCGAAGAAAATCGTTAAAGAAGTCTAAAAAATGAAGATTCTGCCAATATAGAAATTAGTCGCTATCTGATTGCTTCTTTTATATTATTCTACTGACCGAAATATCATTTGGAGGGGAAAACATTTTTTAGAATATTTGTATTTCACTGATCTGTGTTTCTCTGTTGAAATTTTATGTTTTTTACTTTGCGTTACCTTATCAGTTTTATTTGTTCCTGGTGTCTCAGAGCCGAAAATGGGGATACATATTGGCCTTGTTCAAACTCGATAACATTTTTTTTATCTCAAAAAGTCAACAATTATTTAATCTATCTACCACATATGGGTTGAATCCCGGATTTTTTAAATTTACTTATTAATGGGTTTACCTAAAAAACATACAGTCTGTAATCAGTGCGAGCTAATAAAAATTGTTTTCTAAAATTGTCCAGAATTAATAATAAGCCCCATAAATTTTGTTTCCACTATGAAATGTTAGGGTCGTGGTCAAGTCTGTAAATTATAATAAATACATACAATTTTAATTAAACTCATTATTATGTTATATATAATATGTTATGTGTATATTACATGTTCCGTAATGTGGCAAATTTTAAAACCACTGGATCCTTCTCGACCGGTCAGGACAGAATCCCATCGCAAAAGAGAGAAAAAGAAAGGAAAATTATTTTCTATTGTATCGTGGGCCTAGAAAGATGCTCGACAAATAACTTTAACGAGTTTGGGAAAGCCT
>JAAAKG020044279.1:0-18782 GCA_010014905.2 Druon quercuslanigerum
AAATGGCAATCCAGAAAATAGTTTTGTATTCAAATTGAAATTAAGAACATTAAACATTATGAAAGGATTCTCTCTCTTTATCTTCTTCCTTTGATTCTCTTATTTTGCCACAGCGACTCCACAGTCTTCCCCATATACCCCTATGAGTTTCTTCATTCCAGTGTCAACACTTTACCCCCTCGCCGTAATTTTACCTCCTCAAAGCACTTCCTATACACCTCTACCCCTAACTCTAACCAATTCTTTATCTCTTTAGTATATCTGCGTACGACTCGTTTCACACCCTACGCTAAATAGATATTACCCCTGAAAAGGCAATGCATTCCTTTCGAAAACATCCAGAGATCGATTTTTTAAAAATTTTATTCGTCTTCTTTGCTCCAGGATTTAATTAACGTTAGCTTATCGAGCGAACGCCTTCCTCTCCACTGTGCAATTTGCCTTCATGGTCGTTTATGAATGCAGTTCATAACGCAGTTTCGTGAGCGGTTCCAATCTCTCGCCAGCAGCAGTGACATGTTATGGTGGCGTAACGCAACGCCATTTGCTATACACCATAGAACAGTAATGCCACATGGCGTAAAGCCCGTTAAGTGGATCCAATTAACTCGGTGGCATTGAGACCGACAGACACAGAGGGCGAGATAAGGTGTCAGTGAGTGGACGAGATGCAATGAGGGCATTGTCCGGCAGCGAAAGCGGATAAACATCCGAAAAGCGCATACCTTTCATTAATTTGAAAATCTATATGTTCATGTATTTTGACGCAGTGATTACGAATATCACAGTAAAAATATCTGAAAATTCGATTAGCATGGAAAAACCATAAAAGCAAATATAGACATTTGTTTTAAAAAAACTTTTTAGACAAAAGATATGTAGGGTTTGACCGAAATGATTTCTGTGACCAGTACCAGGGTTACCTTCACGCCCCCAGTAGACGTTGGAAAGAGGCTGGGATTCGACCGACATTATTTCTGTGACCAGTTACAGGGTGCCCTTCCCGCCCTCATGAGACGTTGGAAAGGGGTGTGGGTTCGTCTCCACGGTTGGGCTTTAAGCAAAGTTATATCTGAGAGGGAAAATGTGCAGAATCAAAAATGTATATTTCGATTTAATCTTCAACTTTTGTCGAAAAGCTTTTTCATTTTTTTTGTATTTACCAAAGTAAACTCGAAAAACGATGACTTTTACGGGTTTTCTATGATTTTGACCACGAAAATCAAATTTGCGGGTATTTTCACTATTATATTCGTAATCAGTCCCGTGCAGAAATTGCCAAATATTTGCCTTATTTCCAACTTGGGCTAGATCGGGCACACAATTTTGTGGACTTTAAGTTTGGCCCCCTCTAGACCCCGACCTAACAGTTAATCTTGACAGTAGATGGCGCCCCATTAATTCTGGGGCCTAGAGTGGGTTCATTCCAAATTTCCCAAGTTTCACTGTAAAGTATCAAACGGCAAAAATATTTCAATTAATAATTGAAAAACTTACAAAATAAGTGAAAAAATTCCAAACGTACAAATCAAAATATTCCTGAATTACATGTTGAAGACTATAGTATGTAAATTTATCGAGTATGTTAAGATGAATCCTAACCTTGAAAAGAGTTTATTCATTCATAAGAAAGGAAGAATAAGTAATAATTACTGTGTTGAATGTGAAAACGAATTAGGTCGACAATGACGACCTAAATATATTTTCTTTCAAGTATTTTTAGGTGATATGATATAATTGGTATGTGAATACAACCTTCTAATTGTAGTTTAAGTTCAATGTAGAAATTGAAAGCAAAAATATATTGCAAAATACTCAAATAGTTTATCATACACAAACGACTTTTACCGTTTGCTCCAAAAAACTTGTTTAAAAAATGTTTTTTTTTCTCATCTTACATGCTCCAATGTTTTTATATTGTGGTCTGTGTGGTAATCTGATTTTTATATACTTAAAATTCAGTTTAGTAGGTGATATAGACGATTTTAATACTGTTTTATTTAAAAATCTCTTTTAAATAAAACAATAAAAATAAATTAATATAGCCTCGATCGGAGCTAGGCGGGGGCCAGGCCGGTTTATCTCTAGGCGCTGCACTTAGGTCCTGATCGGGTAACGCGTTTCATTTCGAGTCTGGCCCTATCTAGATAGCCCCCTTTAGGCCAAATTCTGCTCTGTCTGGCCCCGATAAGATCCAGGTTTGAATTTCTGCTCGGGGTGCATCAGCATACAAAGGTATTCAGAGTATACATATATGTCAGATCTTATATTACATGCATCCATAAATAGTAAGTTGGTGTTGGAGATTTTCTCACTTACAAATAAGCCCCTTTATTATGGTCCGTCGCTTGAAAAATTGGTATCTATGGAATAGACGCTGAACCCGGAAATTATATTTCCTCACATATCTCTAAACTAATGTCGCCGTGTATGATAAGCCACGTCCAAGCTTATGACCACGGCGAACTTTATGGTGATCCTTTTCCAGTAACTTTGGCTCAATACTCCGTCAACTGAATGAATATAGTATATTGGGTACCTAGGAGGCAAACTCTGTCTTTTAGCTAGAGCGTGAATTAGCGATAACGAGACGTAGAGGAGCGCGAAGTATGATTTACACTTTTTATCGCGTCTGACATTTGAGCTAAGGTTGGCCTGGTCATAATCGTACACAAGCGATTGTGAATGCGCATATAGGGAGTACGATTATAAGCCCGTAATAATCTTAGGAGTATTGTAGACTCACTATATTATGCACTGGCTCATTCACTGCCACTACGCTTGTTGAGTAAACGGCTACTTTCAGAACTATAAAGAGCTGATAATTTTCTTAAATCATGCCTGCGTTACATAATAGTATATTGTGTACCTAGAAGCGAAGCGTCAGTCAAAACCAAATTTTTGAAACAAGTGAGGATTAAAAGAGGTTTCACTCCTTAGTATACACGATACTTTATGTAACAAAGGCTTGATCTACAAGTTTATCAAGTCTGATGTTTGAAGTGAGGTTGTTGCATTCTAGAATAGTACAGGAGCGGCAGTGAATGCACATACACAGTGAATTATAATGATCATCTAATGAGCATGAGTGTACTCCACCCACGCCGCACATGCGGATTCGCTCTCAAGTCCTACTGCCGGACGAACGGCTACCATCAGTACCAAAAGACGCTGGTAATATGCGTATCTCATGCCTGTGTTACATAAACTTTATTATTCTTGTAGGAGAACTTCAGGCAGGAGCTTATCATCTGCAGTAAATATACGTACATATATGCATAATATTACGCTTGACAAGAAAAGCTTTCTTCCTCGAGCAGCTTGTGTGATGTTTATCTTTTCTTATATATAAAATGTTTAACAACTTTATATGTATATTATATAGCATATATACAGAGATTGAATTCATTTTAAATCAGGCAGGTTCCACACTTGAAGTCGCACAATCTCTCGGGGACAAAATATGTTGTTTTAAGATGAAATTAAGCGACACATTTTTTTACAATTTGTAAAAAAAATCTTTTTACGAATTCATGCGTATTCGAATTTTTTGCTCTCTTTTTCAAAAACAGCCTATTTTTCTTTCACGAGAAAGGTTAGAAAATGTTCAAAATTCACAAAACGCCGGTGGCTTTTTTGAAAATACTAAAAGTCGATTTTCTCAAAAAAGCACACTTATATTTTTCCTTAACATTTTTCAACGGATCTCCACGTTTCGAGACCTCCTGAATCTGAAAATCAAGTTTTTACGATGACCTCCGTCTATCCGTATGGCCGTACGTAAACACGATAACTCTCGAAAAAAGTAACAAATAAAATCGATATTTGACACACTTTTTTAGGTTCTAAAAGACTTCGTTAACCAGCCACTTTGGCTAAAAATGCAAAAAGTTAGAGCATTTTATAAATATTTGCGACCTTTTTTTTACATTGCAAAATTTTATGTAAAGCCATTCATAGTACTCAGAAAGCCGAACAGTTTATACCAACGACTTTCTTCGATAAAAAAAATCGAAAATCAAAACTTTAAGCCAAACAACGCACGATATGAACAAATGACAAGAGAAGAAAAGCATTGCTTGCTTTGTTTTGCATTTAAAAAATACTTACAAATTTGTTTTGAATCACTTTTTGATAGGATACGTAGTTTTCACTTTATGTGTTAAAAATGTCACTAACAGTAAAAAAAATCTTACCCCTGCGTGAGGACATTCTTATTACAACTTTTGTCTTTTAATTTCTTTTTCGTTTCATGTGGCATGTTTCAAAAAATTTAATTTTTTTATGTTTTTAATTTTATTTTTTACGTTTAAAAGATAAAATGGAACTATCCGAAAATTATTCATGACAAATTAATTCATTTTCGCATTATCATCAGAGAAGGTATTAGATATGTGTAAAATCTTACCTTCCCCCCAACCAGTTTTTGTCAAATGTCGACGTTTTGTGACCCCTGAATAAAAAAAACAGGTTTTTACGAATGTATTTGTCTGTACTTCTATCTCTTTATGAGCACGATAACTTTAGACAAAATTTTTCTATTATATGGGTATTTGGTAAATTATTTTCTTGTCTTCAACTATAGGTCAAGTTCGTTAGCCAGCCATTTTGGATTAAAATTCTAAAAGTGAGCGCATTTTGAATATTTTTGAGACCACTTTTTTTAAGATTGAAAATTGTTCGTACAGATATTCATTAAATCAATATTCATTAAAAATAAAAAAAATTAACGTTGTGGAAAAACAACGCAAGCTACAGTTAAATTTTATTTAACAAAAATTTTCGCCTAAATTATAGCTAAATATTTGCTTAGAAACACTTTTTCACATTGTCATGTCAGAGAACGTTTTAGATTAATGTACAATTTGACCCCTCAGTTTTTATCAAATGTCCACGTTTGGAGAACCCCTGAATCCGAAAAACAGGTTTTTACGAATGAGTCTGTCTGTATTTCTATGTGTATGCATGTATTAGTGTATGTATGTGTGTATGTATGTATTATTGTGTGTATGTCTGCCTGTGGACACGATAACTTTTGAAAGAATTGACAGATTGGATTGTCCTTTGGTACACTCTTTTGTTATCTTTAAATGAAGTTCAAGTTCGTTAGCCAGCCATTTTTGTTAAAAATTCAAAAGGTGAGCGTATTTTGAATATTTTTGAGAATATTTTAATTTATTTTTCGTCTTCTGTGGGGTGTTTCAAAAAATTACATTTTTGTATGTAATTCTGATCAGGGAAAACATTAGATTTGTGTAAAATTTGACCCTCTCAGTTTTTGTCAAATGTCAACGTTTGGAGACCCCCTGAATACGAAAAGCAGGTTTTTAAGAATGTATCTGTCTTTATGTCTGTATTTCTGTCTTTATGCCTGTCTGTCTGTATGTATGTTTGTCTGTCATCTGTCTGTCTGAATACCGGACTGTCATTAAATATAAGGCAATTAATGAAAAATAGTAAAAAATAATGAATAGTAAAAAAATAGTAACAGTACTTCTCTGTCTTTGATTTGGCCAGCGGATATCACCAAGTTGAAATGAACCCCGCCATCAAAAATTCCCCGCACAACTTTCAGCGTCGAAAGGTCGAACCCCTCACCGCACTAAGGTGAAACGCCTTTCCACAAGTTCACGGCAAGTAACCCAAAGGTTGCAGCCAGATAAATTTGAAATTTTCGGAAAAAAAGTGGCATATCTAGGTCACATATTTCGGCATAATGGAATCAAACTTAACCCATCCAAGATAAGAGCGACGCAAAATTTCCCCACTCCCTGCAAGGTAAGACCTGTACGTCAATTCTTAGGATTGTCTTGTTATAGGCGATTCATTTAAGACTACACCAAGTTAGCCAAGCCCTTAAATGATCTCCTTAAAGAAAATATTAAATGGACATGGAAAAGAGAGCATCAGCAAAGGTTTTGGTAAAATCCGAAATTACCTTTTTTAAAAGTTTATCCTCCAATATCCGGATTTGAAAAAAAAAATTAAACACACTACAGATGCCTCAGTGTACACAGTGGGAGCCATATTATGTCAACAAAAGGACATGATGCACATACCTACCGCCTATTACTCAAAGACAGTGAGGTTTCGTGAAATTAGCTACGGCAAGGAGGAAAAGGAGGGTTTGTTTGGTACTATATAGAGTAAAAAATTTCCGGCCTTACCTTTACGTAAGTAACCGGACGTCAGACTTCTTAAACGGCGAATGAAATTAAAGATCTATGATTTCACCTTCAAATACCGGAAAGTAAAATTAAATCACTGGGTGGAGACCCTATCTCAAAATCCAGTGATTGATGAGCAATCCACTTCCATGTCGGATATGTCGCAATCAGATGAAGATCGCGAAAATTAAATACTAAATACTCGCCAGCAAAAAGTACATCTTTCGGCTGATAAAGATGTGTTTAAAGCTAACCCTACTCGAGTATTGCCCATACACACGCGTTCCTCAACAGTTACCGAAAAAATATAAGAATCTATTCTAGCAAATAACCCTCTACGAGGCAGAAGACTGTAAAACCCCTCGCGGTAGGTCAGAAGATGCCGACCATCATGAAGTTTAACCAGATCAAAGTGAGTAAAAGAAAACCGGCTATCCTGTCCAAAGCACCCGGGAACCCAACTGCCAAGAAAACAGACAAGAGTATCAAATTCCCGCTAGGGCATCAGTTGAATTCGAGTACAAAGCCAAAGCCAATTTGTAACGGAATTTTCCAGACCGTAGGAAAACTCCTTACTGAAAAAAATTTAAATAAAAATACAAAATATCCTACCTCAACTCAGTTCTTTTTATTCATCTAAAAGACGCCTAACGGAACAAAAACAAAAACCAGTAAGCGCAGGATAGACCAAAGTGGCTCTCTTTGCTGAAGGCCTGAAATAGGTTTAGTTTCCAGAGAAACAAAGTTCGGGCTTTATTGCACGCCAATGTTTCGATAATAATCATTATTTATTACAAATAATCTCGCACTATCATTATTTCATGTCAAAACCTAACCATTAATCCGCACACCACCTATCAAAATTTAAATTAAACTTACGATGTTATTGCACCCATGGCCATGCCATGCTAAATCAAGATTAGCACCGACCACGAGACGTAGCACGGAAATAGTTTTCCCTCTCGACGCGTTCAAAAAGCAGAGAAAAACATAGAACTTAAGAGCTCACTCACTTGTGACTGTAATCCCTAAATACATCGTAAGAATCGCGAAGTTTGACCTCGTCACTTCTCACCTGTCAACATGGTAAAATCGCCTAATATCCTAAACTCCATATATTTTCACAAGATCACCATACATTTTGCTTAAAAATCTTGAACCATGCGCGAGCGATTGACACACGAGGCGTAAAAATCAAGAATTCCAACCTCACGTTTCTTACCTCTCTCAAAATAAAAAAAAAAATTTAACTGCACATAACAAAAGGAATAAGCGTTTTGGTGGTATTTCCAGAATTTAGAATAAATAAAAAACTCAACCATCAAAATTCACGCCAGAAATCAAAAGGGACTTAACCCATTTCACTCAAACTTCTTCATTCTCAAGCTTCATTCTCCTTACAAACTGTAAATATTTTTCGGTACAAGAATTTCGTGTCGACGGTAATGAGATCGAATCGAGAGTGTCGAGACGCCTATCGCTTAGTCGACAGGTTTGCTTGGTCAACACGAGTGCCGTCAAAACCGAAAAAAGGAACAAAAGAAAATTGTGTATCAGTTTATAAAATGCGCTTGTGCCGAAAGTGTCCCAAGGATAATTGACTCTCGCTCCGAGTTTTTGCCGGTAGGAGAGATTATATTGTCTCAACTAACAAATGACTGGTACGTTTTACCCATACACAAGTACTAAACCTAGACGAGAGTTTCTGACCCCAGAGCGGTTTTAAATAACGTAACATGGTCTAATTTATAATTGTATCAATGCTACGAAGTCACAAACTTCAAATAAAAATCACAAAAAGACCCACTTCGCCAGTGAAGAGTCCTTTTCGTCAGAATCATCACCTAAATAAGGGGATAATGAAGATTATGATGCCGTCATCTTTAGAAGTAGTCGCAGCCTCTTTCTAGATGTAGCGCCTTGTGCAATCTACCTAGAAACGTACGCCGACGTTTGCCCTTAAAGGCTCTATCAGTATCGGTATCGGTATCGGTCACAGGACACCAAACAAACAACGCGAAAAAACGTCAAGCTGTCACTGTAGCCGCTTAAAGAGTTACAGGTTAATGGCTGGGAAACTATGACACGAAAGCCCGTTGTCAACAAGGCCAAATTCTTACAACTAAAAGCCGTTTTAGAGTTCTCATAGGTGACCTGAAATAAGGTACCTGACCACCAAGAGATATAATGAAATGAAGAAGCGGCTAAACTGGCAAAAGAGGGAAACGAGCAAGATTCCGTACAAGAAACCAGCACCTTTCATAAGCAAAATTTTTAATTTCCATCATATGTAAGGGCTTTACACCTCCGAAAAAAGTCATAGAGTGGATATCAGCCCAACTCACGTGGACAGCGAAGACGGCAATGTCGCGGAGTTTAACGGATTCAATCTGCAGGATTTAGAAAAATCATTGAAAAAGTGTTTTGGATCTCTTTTTCAAGCACCAATCTTGGTTCCTTCATAATCAAGGTATTGATTCCGCCATTCAAATTTCTTGCACTCATGTTTTTGAAAGAGAAAATGATGAAGACCGTTTGGAAGAATCTAAGAAGCAAGATCCGTGCAGTGAATTTGATGATGACGAACAGTTATAAGGCTTTCAAAGAACATCAAAAGTCACTGAAGGAGGTCGACTACTTAAATAAACAACTTAAAGAAGCCCAATCGATGATGTACTGTGCGACCTCAGATTAAGGATTCTGTATTACAGCAATCACTCTGTACAATCCCCTAGCCTTCCAAAAACCGGTATCACGGTCAACGCCGTTTGCTAAGAGAATGAGTGGAGAGGAAGAGGTCAGTCGTCCAATAGATGGAAAATAATATCAATGTCAAAATATATATAAGTAAATGTGGTCGACTATACATAAATTCTAATTCTAGATATATTGCCGTAGATAAATCTAAAAGAACCTTCAGCCTAATGATTGAACATCAATTCTCGAAATGCAAGTACCTTCAGTAATATC
The DNA here is from genome assembly GCA_010014905.2 of Druon quercuslanigerum. Lineage (NCBI taxonomy): Eukaryota > Metazoa > Arthropoda > Insecta > Hymenoptera > Cynipidae > Druon > Druon quercuslanigerum. Next base: position 9,138 of record JAAAKG020044279.1, read on the forward strand.
ATGTTGACAGAGGGGATTTTATCATCCACGTGACGCCGTCCACTAAAACTTGCGAAAATGAGCTTCTGCTGCATCCAACACAAGGTACGTTTAAAATCTGGGATATCGAAATTTCATACAAGAGCGACCCATATTGGACTAAGATGCAGACTTTAGCGGATTAGATTTACTCTCTCAACAGACTGCAGTCAGCAGAATTAATCTGCCCAATTCAAACAAAAATGAAAATTCAGTTAACAAAATTGGGAACAATTCAACTAGCTCCAGGCTGTACATTGAAAATGGACAACTCTAAATTTACACCTAACCAAAATATTAGCTATCATCCGATACTATAATAAGAAGATTAACATCACGGAAATAATGCTTATAAAGAATCGAACGAAGACGTTACCTACTGAAAAAAATTACAAAAATTAAGAGTCCTTATGGGAGATCCAGAAGGAACTTAAGGAATTTAGAGATCGCAAGGCATTGCGTAAAAATCATTTAGCCCTTACTCGTGGATCATATATTGGATTAGGCTCCAAGAGCCACTAGCATGAACTCTATTCAGCCTATCCCCAAAGGAAATGAGCCATCGGGCTCCTGAAGAAGTAAGCATTACACCAAAAGAATGGGACGTGCCCCTGCCCAACTACAAATAACAGTGCAAATGCTTCAACACATGTAAATTGATTCGTAATTGTAAGTGAGCCCTGTCAAACAAATGAGAACAAAATGTAAAACAAGAAAAAAAATGTTCACACTAATGTCCAGCATTCTCTGTAATAAGTTCTAACCACTACAGTTAAGTAGCTAGGATTTATTCTAAAATTACATTACGGTTTCATATCACATTTAGGGCGCTTGTGTGAATGGATAATTTAAAAATAACTACTTAACACGTACATGTCTGTACAAAAAAGGCTCTGAACCAAAGATAGTTTAAGTCGTGAAACGTTCCGAAAAGTTATAGTATAAGTTTACTACCTACATACATAATTTAAAATTTTTACTCTAAAGAAATTATTATTCCAACTATCTTGAGAAAGAACTATTCATTTTGACACAGTTATGAAGAACAAAAACAAAAATTTTTAGGGTGGTGTTGTTACGAACCATCCTGGTAAGTAATTAAATTTTGTATTTAAACTATTCAAAATTTAAGTCACCTCTGCAGGAAGATATGAACAACGTAAAAGTAATAATTTCTTATTATTAAAAAATATTTTTAAAGTTAATAAACAAAGATAATGGAAATTTATAAACTAATGGAATAAATAAGTTAAATTGTAAACCATTAATAACCAATAGTCAGTCAAATTCAAATTATATCTTTAAATTACAGTGATGGAATCGAAGCTTATGAGAGTCAGCATTTGTTTGAGAAAACAGCAATTCACAACATAGCTTTCCTTCATAGTTCCTTTCCAAATTGTCGCTTGACAACGACCTTGAAATAAAAATTCGCCATGTTTGCAAATAAGCCCTACCTCACGTATACATTTTAACCTTCTACTCGCCACACTCAAACTTCTGATAAAAGTTTTTTACTTTTTCTTGTATTTTTGTACCGATTAGAAGTACTAAGGAATCGGGAAAAAAACAATGTTTCTCTTGCCCTTCTACAATGAAGCTGATGTAAGACACTTTCGGATCTTTAGTTGACGGAAGACAGAACGCGAATTTAAGTGACACAACGACGTACTAATACAGATTCTGCAAAATGAGCTTAGTGCACCCAGAATATTAAAGGTGAATCGGACGCAGTACAGTTCTCTATGAAGTGCAGCGGTACAGGACAAGGTGTGAATCTGACAATTTACATTTAATCCCAAGAACAAGAAAATTAATTCTGGCCTGCTCCTTTCTTCATTCTGAGTAATTAAGTATGGCGGTAGCTATAAATTAGGGTAAGTCAAATATAAAAATTACTTTTTTTCTTCATTCCTTTGGAATTGTACCATCTCTTCTCATTTTATGTTATTTCAACTTTGATTAATTTAAGTTAAATCTAGAGTCAGTGCATTATTTATTCGAAAGAAAACCCTTTTCATCATTAAGATTTAACGATAATAGGGCAGCCAAAGAGGAAAACATCTTGAATTGAGTAGATGCAAGTCACGATCCAAAAGATTGATTAAAATTAAATTAAAATTAAATGAATTTGTGAGCTTAAAGCTCCTGTACATGATGTTAGTAACAGTTCTTTCAAAAACACGGGCACATAAAAAAGTGGGTTGTTCGTAAAATAAGAGTACGGTATCCATACGTATTTTGAGGCGCTGAACACGAATCTGACATCAGTTTTTCCCGCCACGTTGCAACTTTTCCCTAGACGTTCAAAATTCCCTAAAAAATCAGCCATATCGTGTATAAAGTGAACCTAATTATTAAAATCGTCCAATAACAGGTCAGGACGATGTCTAGACAACTTTAATAACAAGGGTTATTTCATACTCGACAAAGCTGATTTTCTAGAGAATATACCGCATCTAGGGGAAAACTCCGATGTTCTGGGGGAAACTAGCCTCAAGTTCATATTCTGCGTACCAAAATACATAACAAATATATCTGACCTGTTTGCAAACGATTTTAATAACAAGGATGGTTATTTCATACCCGACAAAGGTGATTTTCTAGGGCACTTTCCTCGTCTGTGGAAAAACGCCGATTTTCTAGAGGAAACTAGTCTCAGGTTGGTATTCTGCGCACAAAAATACATGAAAATATCATGAATGATCTTTTTCCAGACGATTTGAATAACGAGGGTCATTTCATACCCGACAAAGCCGATTTTTTAGGAAATGTTCCGCGTCTAGGGAAAAATTTCAATCAGCTGGGTGGAAATTAGTCTCAGATTCGTATTCTGCTCACCAAAGTACACTCAAATATTATGCCTGATCTTTTTCCAGATGATTTTAATATCATGGGTAACCCTGACCTATTGGGAAAAACTAAATTCAGATTCGTGAACAGTGCCCAAAAATGCGAATGTATATGTTACGAACGGCCCAATTTATACATCTTTTTAGGGATTAGCCCACGTAACCCGGCAGCAAATCGTCTGCCCAAATTAGTACGATTTTTAAAGATAACAATCTTAAATAGGTTGGCGGGAGGATTGTATTTTTCTCCGTATGTTTAAACTAATAAGTAAGGAGATAGGAAAGAACTAGAAATTGAATGGACTTATCCATGGGCTTTTCATGCTGCAGCGAATCCTTGCATGTGTGTGTACATATATGCATATGAACATACATAATGTAAGCAAGTCAATGCAACTGCACGGCACGATCGCACTACCCCCTCTCTTTTCCTCATGTAACTCAACTCTCAAATTAACTCAATCATAGTCATCAAGAATGAACTGTACCATGCTCGTTTCTTCCTGCCCGCCCGTGGTTCAGTCTTGTAGGGTTAATCGGCTTCCTATTGAAACCTTTTCGTGGCGACGGAAAAGGACAAGACGGACGTACAAGTAAATTGTGTAAAAAATGATAGAAAAAGTAAACAAAAATTCTCACGCCGGCAAGCAAGTTAATATTTTTTTTGAATTAACAAAAAATATATACAGTGACAGAAAACCGTGGCCACGTGTAGGAAGTATCAGACGGCTCACAGGCAGCAGAAGGAACCCAGCAGGCACTGCACCAGAGGTATTTCGAAAGTGGTCTAGGTCCCTATCTCCGCGATTTCTCAATGTAAACTTATTCGCCCGTTCTTGTTTTATAGAGCGGTAGTTTATAAGATTTCGCTTTGAATTTCATAATTTTCTTAAACAATAAATGACCTTAATGTAGGGTCGGTCCTATGTAAATATCTTTTTTCTCAATATTAACCCAAATCCCAAGATGAAGTAAAAGGTAGCGTCAAGTGAAGTAAGCAGCGGAGGTTGAGTCAGAATTAAAAGCAAAAATGCCTCCGATAAAAAAATTAAAATAAGTAACTAACAAATTTCTTGTTATCAGTTTGATTTTCCAAACGAACCCCGATTTGGTCATTTACAAAAAATCATTAACGTTCGCCCAAAAGGCGGGGTTTTCTTTGCAAAATAATAATAAAAGAAATTTCATGCTGAAAAAATTTTAACTTATAACTAGATCTAGTTATTTGGAAAATTATGAATTTAAAAATTTTAATGTGGAATTTAATTTTAACTTTTGCCCATAAGGCGAGGTTCGTTAGAAATCCTTGCAACCTTCGCCCATGAGGCGGGATTTTTCAGATTTTATTTACCTTCGCCCATGAGGCGGGATTTTTCAGATTTAATTTACCTTCACCCACGAGGCGGGGTTTTGGAATTCTGAAAAAGTAAATAAAATCAAAACCAAACTCGACCTCAATAAATGAGAAAGATTTTTAAAAAATGGCTAGTTTCCTGAAAAGCGAAAATCCTAAGCCTAAAAATAAAAATAGCGCTTGAAGGCCAGTTCGGCAAAAATACGAAAGAAATTTTTTAACCGATTGTACAAGTGCTTGTGTGGAAAAATTGAGATCTGAAAAATATAAAGAACCCGAATTTGCTGTCCCAAAAAATCTCGAATTTATTTGAAAACAGCCCGTGATTTTTGTGTCGCCTCCGCCTTTAGCTCGCGAACTTGTTTTTGTAGATGTAAGAAACGACGCTGAGTTTTAAGCCCATTTCGACTATCTTTTTAGCCATGCAGGAAGTGCTACACAAAAGAAATCCCAAGTCACGCAAATCCGCTTAAGTTAAAAATCAAATTAAATTGATACACTAGAGGATCAGATCCAAGTCTTTATATTATAAAATTTATTTTAAATATCTGAAGAGAAATAAATTTACGGTGTTATGTGGTAGGAAAAAGGAACGTTTAACTCTCTGTGCATCGCCTGGCAGGAGAGTAAGAATATTTCATATCTTGAAAGCTTGTGCATAAATCTGCTGAGCTTTTGGATAAATTCTTCTTCTTTACTAAAAGATGAATTCTTAGAGTAAAGGGTGGATTTTCTTCTTTTGTTATTCTGAATGGGTATAAGAAAAGCCGGAAAGCAATATGAAAGTGGAATCATCGAGTTGTTATTGACTTCAGGGGCCTTGAACGAGAAGGTAATCGGCGACTCTTACCGGATGACAGACACAAAACCGCGTTCTCAACTCCCCAGGACCATTTTGAATATTTGCTTATGCCGAGGGGAATAAAAAATGCCCTGGCTACCTTTCAACGCCTTATGGACATTGCCTATTCCGAGGCACTACAAGAACATGATTTGAAAATGAGCAGACTCTTTTCTAGGCTCAGGAGCGCAAATAGGACCAGACGGTGTAAGGCCGAACCGTGCTAAGATATCTGCTATAAGAATTCCCTCGTTCCAAAAGAGAGCGTTCAGTCCGGCAATTTCTTGGACTCACTAGGTTCTATAGAAGGTTTATAAAGGATTACGCATAAATTGCCAAGCTTTTAACGGACCTTCTTAAAATAAATGGGAAATGGGCATGGGAATTTGCTCAAGAGGACAGTTTTTAGGCTCTACGCGAATGCCTTTGCACCGAGCCGATTCTCCAATATCCCGACTTTAACAAAATATTCAAACTAACAACTGATGCTTCTGACTACGCAGTAGGGACTGTCCCAACCCAGTCAAAATATGGATGGGACATGCCGATTGCTTAGTGTTCGAAAGTCACGAATGCGTGCGAACAAAGATATTATAGGACCAAAAAAGAATGCGAAGCTATCATATACTCTCTTGCCAATTTCCGACTTTCTCTGTGTGGTCGGGAATTTATATTGGAATGCGATTATGAGCCTGTGCACTGGATCAATTACATTACCAACTAGGGTGCAAGATTGCTTCACTGGCGTCTACAACTCAATGATTATCAGTATATTTTTGAGTATATGAAAGGCAAACTTAATCGCGCCGTGGAGACTGTGTTTGGTAACCCCACGGATGTTTCGGAAGAATCTGCCGAAACCAATGAAGTCCAGAAAAATGGAAATATCAGAAAAATTATTAGATCTATCACCCATAAAAGAAGCCTCAAAAAATATTGGTGAAGTAAAACCTGTTCGTACCCTTCCTATTCACATTACCCATAACACGATCTCAAAGTACCACGCGACCAACTGGTAATTTAGCAAGAGGTGACCTTGCAGCTCCCGGGAAGGCACAAAGAGCGCTTTCGAAATGCACTGGAGAGACGAAAAAGCCAGCAGTAGCCCTAGAAGCTCCAGCCACCACTTCTAAAGCCCAAAAGATAATTGTGTTAAAACGCCCTTCCATAGGTAGCAGTAAGGCTATCCTAAAGCCTGTGTCTTCTAGGGCCTATAAAGCTAAAACAAGCTTATCCAAGCCAACTACAGAAGAGCCAGTGCCAAGGCCCCACGGTAGGTCCCCGAAGTCTTCAGAGCGGATACAAGCATCTGTTTCCACATCTGATCTTGATGAATCCTATAGGCCTTCCTGATCCATCCCTAAAGTTACCGATCTCGATCAAAGCGCCATTTAAAATAGATAACTGAAACTTACCGTTCTGTTTGAAAATAGTGATAATTCTGACTGACCAGTGTTTCGAAAGAGTCATACTGTGTTTCCAGAAGTAGAGCTTACTCTTCCATTCATAAAATAAAAGAGAGCCCTCTATAGTTCCGCTTGCTCACGCACCCCCTGCGTCACCATGGATCACACAGTCGCCCAGTGATTAGGTCGACGTCTATATAGACGGCGCTTGTTCTGACAATACGGTTAGTATAAAAACCGAATTTGGAGTTTGGTTGTGGCCTGACCACCCCTCAAACGCATCGCAGCAAGTTTAGGCTCGCCAAACTAATAATTCCGCTGAAATCCAAGCTGCCGTCGTAGCTGTCCAAAAGGGTCATAAGATTGGGAAAATACGGAAGGTAAAACAGTTGTGAACAAGGTTGAATTTCTTTAACTGATGAAAGCCCTTGAACCCTTGGATGTCGCCTGGAGCAACGTTCCCTGTCACAAGGGCATTCTCGGAAATAAAATGGCCGATCAGCTGGCTTTAGCAGGTATTGGGATGTCCGAAAACGAACTAGGAGCAGCCCAGGAAACTGAGACGTTCCCAAAGGACTTGGATCAACTAGAACTCCAGGCATCAAGCTAAAACATAGTTGGCGTGAGACCTTCTGCTGAAATAAGCGATCAGAGCAAAAGTAGTGACGAGAATGGCCAGGCTTTAAAGGCCTCAAACTTAAGAGATAATCTCTATAAGTTTCTCTCTCAGTCAGATTACTCCTTGGCTGTACATCAGTCATGGTTCTCGAATTTAGAAGGACTAAGTAAAGGTTGTCAACTGGACCGTACTGTCGTGTCAAATGATGAAAATGACGAGGAACTCCTCAAAACCTTGGCTGCCGCCGACCTCTGCACAGGAAATGACGATGATGTATTTAATGATAGAGTTGAAAAATTCCTTAATTCCTACCAGGACGATGAAGGGACGCAGATCAGAACCCTAAATCAGTTGAAATCTATGAATAAAAAACAAAATTTAAATATGGAAAATAGAGATCCTGATGTAGAACCGCGAGTCAATGCTAAAAATTCCGGGATGGATAGAAGAAGTACATTTCGTTTTAAAGATACTCCACAGGAGGAGCCTTCTCCCATTGTGAGTCATCAGCCTCTGCGTGGATCAAGCTTTCCCACCCTTATTGCGACCGCACTGTCAACGACCAATACACTCCATTCCCTCAGGAATATGTCGCAGATGGAGGAAGCCCGAACAGAAAGGGGGTCGAAATTCGACCGCGACTACTCCAATAACCGAATGCTACGAATGCATTTTCTGATGAAGTCAAGAGTACCCCGTCTGATTCCTAATTCACCAATGTAGAAATACCTTACATAGACCCCTTTTCACCCCCTGTTAATGGTAGTCCGCCCGAACCAAGAACTGATCCCGAAGTAAACACGTTAGTAAAAGAAAAACCCACCGTGTTGAACGAATGGACCGAACAATTAACTTATCGAAGATATAATATATCAACCACAGAATATATCAACATTTACGATCTTTGGGAAAAAGACCCGAAAAGTACCATTTATTGGTATATCACCGAGGCCGTTATAGGGTCTACTCGGTAGTAGTTAAAGTGAAACATTTCGACTAAGCTAGCTGGAATGACGTTTATTTGGGTTTCTTTGCCCCAAGATAAAATGAATAAATTACTTAACTATGTATTTAAGGGAGAAAATGTAATTCTGACTCTCTGACATGGTAAACTGAAGGTTCCCCTAGAGAAGATGCGACAAAATATTATCGCGGAAAATCATGATAGTTTATTGGTACGCGGGAGCCTATGGTTGTTACGGACATCCTCACGAAGCAGGACAATTTTAGAAAATTTTTCCTAGCCGTACCAATTTCAGATTTTAAAACAACAACGATAGCTCACGCCGTCGCCACCCATCTATTATCCCAATGCAGTGCCCCACGATGTATTCTTACCGATCACGGAAGGGAGAAAAAAACTAGCCTTTTTCTTATTTTTTTTAAGCATTGATACCTGCCGCTTTTCTAAGATACAGCTAAAGGATGCACGTGACAAACATGTGTGTGTGTGTGTGTGTGTGTGTGTGTGTGTGTGTGTGTGTGTGTGTGTGTGTGTGTGTGTGGATTTTATTGTATCTATTGCGGCCTGTCACTTCTCAAGACGCGATCACTTACCAGAACCAACCATTCAGCTTCAGCACTGGAGCCTATTATGAACGAATAGGTATCGTCCCCCGTCAAACCTCGGTGTCAAGGATAAGAACATTCCTTGATGTTCAACGTTACCAAGAGTTTATGTCAACTTACATCCAGCACGCGATCGATGTACAATATCAATGGCCAGTAGTAGGAAGAACATTCTGCGACACGTTGTTTAACAACACCCAGCTAAAAAAAGGCTCGTAATCGCTGAAAACATACAACAAGCGCTAAACCAACAAATGAACGAGTTGGAAGTTAGCACATATAAGATGCTGAAGGAAGACCTACCCGAAGGAACAGTACGAAGACGGAGAAGTTTACCTGTTTTCAACGGCCTAATGGTCTACGAACTAGAACTGGTCTACGAAGCTGCCGGTTAGATGAAATGCGAAATCGAGCTCTTGCTCTAATCTAAATTAAATACTTACTGATTAATTTTTAATGGCTGATCAATCGTTATTGGACATCGCAAGGCAACTTTCCCACCTTTAAACCCAGGAACAATATATGGAACGCCACCAAAGCCTATCGCAAGGCACATGCATAGGCCTTGGAAGTATTATTGCCGAAATAGTCGTGTACCCTAGACGGATCCTTCTAATGCTACTCGGCTCAACTATAGTGTCGATACTAGGTGCTCGATGTACAAGAAGATGAACCACAGATGCTCACAATGATGTTGAGGCTGGAGATCAGCACTCGCACCAGTCAGCAAACTATCAAATGCCGATAGTTCCACCAAGAGTACCACCAAGGCAACTTTGATGCTAGTGAGCCAGTGCTGTGAAAAAAGTGATCCCCACGGGAATTGTGGAATTGAGAGTGCATGCCCAAAACTATTGTATTTAGATAATAAGAGAAGCCATGGACATACTTGAAGGACATTATAAGTAATAATAAAATGATGGTGATTGTTTTTTGTCTACTGGTCGTAGCGTTTTTATTGAATAAAAAATAAAAACTAGTTTCGT
>JAAAKG020044290.1:0-18782 GCA_010014905.2 Druon quercuslanigerum
ATTGATTAAAATTTTTTTGAGCTAAATATTTAACTATTATATTTTGGTTGAAAAATTCGTCTTTTTGGGTTACAAATTCAACTATTTTCGTAAAAAATTCAATTATTTTGTTGAAAATTTAACTATTTTGTTTAAAAAATCGTACATTTTTTGTCAAAAGTTGGACTATTTCGTTAAAAATTTGACTCGCTTAATATAGATAATTCCTCTTAATTGAATAAAAAATTAAACTCTCTTTTAAAAAATTCGCGTTTTTGGCTTGAGAATTCAACTATTTGTTAGAAAATGAAATTGTTTTTGGTTAAAACTTATTCTTTTTTTTGAAAAATCGACTATTAGGTTAAAAATGAACTATTTGGTTACAAATTTAATTATTTTTTAGAAAACTCAACTATTATGTTAAAAAGTAATAATTTTTGATCGGAAATTCAACTGTTTCGTTTTAAAATCATTTTTATATGCGAAAGTTTAACTATTTAATTGAAAAATAATCTTTCTTGGTTTTTCAAATTATTACATCGTTTTTGTTTTTTAATTTATGTTTGCGTGTCAAATACTAGCTTTCCACATAGTTAATATTTCGATTACCATAATTTTGATTTTGTTAATTCGACCTAATAAATTTATTTAGAAGTATTCTAGTTTCAGTTTTATTCTGTTTTTTTGGACATCCTTTAAATGTTTAAACAATTTTAATGTTTAAACAAAAAATTGATATATTTCTATAAATTGATGTGAACGTTTATGCCTGAATAAAAACAAATCCTAATGTTATTCATATAGAAAGCTCTACAGATTAGAATGAATCTGAAATTCAGTTTCTCAATTTCAAATATTCCTTTAGAACCTAAATGAAATCGACTCTCTTATAAAATATTTAATGCACATAAATCAGAAAATAAAAAAAGTATATGGTACCTATACATGAATTTTATTCAAAAGAATTTTTTAACATTTTTTCTGCACCCTATTCCCCCTCTTTTGACAGGAACTTCAGCTCTGAAGTCTAAAAATAAAAAAATTAATTAATGTCCCTTCTTCTTTTCCAGGAGACAGTCTCTCTCCCCAGATCTGAGGAGAAAGGACAATGTAAAAGCGCAAGACCAGTATCCAAAGGAGTCAGTGTTAATAAGCACTTAGGAGTCAGTAGAGTGCAAAGAAAAAAAATTGAAGTTTAAGTGTCAATAAGCTCAAGTGCAATCGACATTTCATCGTCTTGAAATGTCAGTAGCGAGAGGTGCAGCGAGTGTTTGTAAATTGTGCAGTGATTCGTGAGTCCAGTTATTTCTGCTCAGTGAAGTGATTAAGGCCAGTGGACGGACGAGAAAAAGAAGCAAAATAAGAAAAATAGGAGGGGAAAAAACAAAGTTTTTTTAGACTAGGTGCGCGATGGCTTTGCACGCGTGCTCAGTCTCGAACACGGAAGAACGTTGACATTGTTCGTGACAAGCGCATGGATACTAAAAGGACCTAATTAGTGAGCTCGAAATGACAGTCACGATGGATCACAAACGCAAGACCTCCTGGGACTCCAAGGTAGGATTTCAATAATTATTGTCTAGTTCAATAATACCCCATTAAAGGGGTTTCCAATTTAGGGCGATGCCCTTTTGGTCGCTGTCTACATGCTCAATCTACCGTGGGCGATGCCCATTTGATCGCCGTCTAAGCGCTTGCTTTATTCGCGGGCGTAGCCAATTTGGTCGCCGTATACCTGATTCCTCTACCCCCACTACTCAATTTCCCCTCACGCAGTTGAGGGAGACGTTGAGCAGTGGGGCATGAGGATTCAGGTATACGGCGACCGAATTGAATACGCCCGGGAGTAGAGCAAGCTAACCAAAATGTAATAGGAAGCGTGCCCAAAAATCGGGATTTCTTGATGGATGAAAGTGTTTTAGAAACGTTGAATACTGAGCCAAGCAGTTGGATTTTCAATAAAAATAAAAGTTAATTATCAATTGACGATGAAATAGCAAAATTTCTAATTTAAAAAATTAATTTTTTAATTAAAAAACGAAGTTTTTAACAAATTTTAACTAAAACAATGATTCCTTAAGCAAAAAGATTGTTTCACAAAGAAGATGAACTTTAAAACAAGAAATATTCTTTGATCAAGAGAGAAAGGAAATTTCAAGCAAATTTCCGATAAAAAAATAAATTTATAACAAAACTGTTGAATTTTTGACAATATAATTAAATTTTCGAAGAAATGATTTTATTTTTAAGAAAAAAAAGATAAATTTTTAACTAAAATAATGATCTTTAAACAAAAATGATTTTTTAACCAAAAAGTTGAGCTCTGAACCAAGAAAGAATCTTCAATCAAAAAAGAAAAAAAATTTCAACTAAATAGTTAAATTTTCAGTCCAGAAAGGCGAGTTTTTTTAGAAAACATTTAAATTATAGATCAAAAAGAATAAATTTCTAACATAATTGGTAAATTTTCAACCAAATAATTAAATTTTTAATTAAAAAAGATTCTTCTCTTTTGACAGAAATTTAATCTTTTTTGTTAAAAATCTAACTATTTTTGGTTTAAAATGCCTTTTTTTAATTAAAAAATTAATTATTCAGTTGAAAATTCAAAAATTTGGTTAGAAATTTATTTTTCTGAATCGAAAATTAAACTGTTTTCTAGAAAACTTGCCTTTCTGGCTTGAAAATTTTAAAATTTTGTTAAAATTTCTTTTCTCTTTAATTAAAGAATCATTCTTGGTTAAAAGTTTAACTCTTTTGTTAAAAGATCTTTTTTGTTTGAAAAATCATTATTTTAGTTGAAAATACATATTTTTTTTATTAAAAACTTAATTTATTATAAAAAAATTGTATCATTTTGTCGAAAAATCAACAATTCGGTTCGAAAATTTACTCTTTTTGGTCAAAAATTTATCAATTTGATTGAAATTTTATTTCTCTCTTGATTAAAGAATCTTTCTTGGTCTAGGGTCAACTCCTTTTTTACTAAATAATTTTATTTGATTATTAATTAATAATAACTAATTATAATAATAATATAAATATATATAAAATATATATAAATATAAATAATAATAACTAATTATTTATTTATTTTAGCTAAAAGAATGAATCTTTAAACAAAAATAATTTAGTAACAAAGGAGTTGAACTTTTGATCAAGAAAGATTCTTTAATCAAGAGATTAAAGAAATTTCAATAAAATTGAGAAACTTTCGATTAAAAAGAGTAAATTTCTAACCAAATTGTTGATTTTTCAACAAAATGAATTAATTTTTTATAATAAATTAAATTTTTAATAAAAAATATGAATTTTGAACTAAAATAATTATTCTTGAAACAAAAAAGATCTTTTAACAAAGGACTTGAACTTTTAACCAAGAATTATTATTTAATTAAGGAGAAAAAAAATTTCAACCAAATTGTTGAATTTTCAAGGAAGAAAGGAGAATTTTCTAGAAAATAGTTAATTTTCGATTCACAAGAATAAATTTCTAATCAAATTGTTGTACTTTGGACCAAATAATTAAATTTTCAACTATATAATTCCATTTTTAATGAAAAAGCTGCGGTTTAAACCAAAAATAGTTACATTTTTAACTGAAAAGATTAAATTTCTGTCAAGACAGAAGAGTTTTTGATTAAAAAAATGTCTTTTCAAATGGAATATTTCAATTTCTAGTTTAAAACATTTTTTTAAACAAAAAAGTGAATTTTCCATAAAATAATTAAATTTTCACTGAAGGAAATTCACTCAGGGAGAGACATTTAAAACTAAAAAAGATACATTCTAAACAAACAAAAAAATACTTAAATCTTCATTTAAAAAAATCATATTAAAAAAAAACTAATTTCCAAGCAAATAGTTAAATTTTAAACGAAAAAGATTTTTTTTCGAAAAACGAATTTTAAAACAACATTTTCTTTAACCAAAGATGATTTTTTAAAAAAGGATCAAACTTTTAATAAAGAAAGATTCTTTGATAAAATGCGAAAATTAATGTCAACGAAATTCTTTTTTCAAGTCAGAAAAGCGAATTTTGCTATAAAACAGTTAAATTTTTGATCAAAAAGAATAAATTTCTGACAACATTGTTGAATTTTCGACAAAATAACTACATTTTTAAACAAATAATTAAGTTTTTAATGAAAAAAAAAGATGAAGCTTCTACCAAAAGAGAAAAGTTTTCAACTAAAATGATGTCTTTTCAGCTAGATTATATAAATTTTAAGTTGAAAATATTTATTTTTTTACCACAAAAGAAAATTTTCAACAAAATAGTTCAATTTTCATTAAAAAAAAATTATTTTTTATAAAAAAATCTAATTTCCAACAAAATAGTGAAAGTTTCAACCAAATAATTAAGTTTTCAATAAAAATAGATAAAGTTTTTACCAAAAGAGAAGAATTTTCAACTAAAATGATTTCTTTTTAACTGGAATAATTAAATTTTTAATTAAAAAAATGTATTTTTGCACCAAAAAAACAAATTTTCCACAAAATAGTGAAATTTGCAACCACAAAGATGATTTTTTCTAAAGTGGTGAATCTTCAATAAACCAATCAAATTTGCTGCGAAGAAAGATTTTTCAGTTAAGAGATAAAAAAAATCTTCAAAATTGTTAAATTTTCCAAACCAGAATGGTAATTTTCTTGAAAATAGTTTTATTTTCAACCTAAAAAGACAAATTTTTAACAAAACAGTTTAATTTTCAAAACACAAATGATTTTTAACAAAAATTTTGAATAAAATAATAATAATAGATGTTCTAACAAAAAAGAATTAGCTTCCAACAAAAAATAGTTCGCTTGTTAATCAAAAAGATGAAATTTCTACAAAATAATTAAATTTTTGATACGCAAATATGAATTTTCAACAAAAAAGATAAGTTTCAAACAAATTGTTGATTTTTCGACCAAATGGATTAATTTTTTATAATAAATTAAATTTGTAATAAATTCTTTAAACAAAAATGATCTTTTAACAAAGGAGTTGAACTTTTCACTAAGAATGATTCTTTAATTAAAAAGAGAAGAAAATTCAACCAAATTTTTGAATTTTCTAGCCAGAATGGCGAATTTTCTAGAAAACAGTTTAATTTTCGGTTCAGAAGAATAAATTTTTAACTAAATTGTTCAACTTTTGAACAAATAATTAAATTGTCAACTAAGTAATTAAATTTTTAATAAAAAAGCTGCATTTTAAACCAAAAATAGTTAGATTTTTAACTAAAGAGATTACATTTCTGTCAAAAGAGAAGAATTTTTGATTAAAATGATGTCTTTTCGAATGGAATATTTCAATTTCTAGTTTAAAACATTTTTTTTTAACAAAAAAGTGAATTTTCCACAAAATAATTAAATTTTCACTGAAGGAGATTCACTCAAGGAAAGAGATTTTCAACTAAAAAAGATACATTTTTAACCAACAAAGAAATAGGTTAATCTTCATTTAAAAAAAATCATATTTATAAAAAAAAAAATTTTCTAACAAAAGCGTGAAATTTTAAACGACAAAGATTTTTTTTTTACTGAAAAACGAGTTTTAAATCAAAATTTTCTTTAACTAAAAATTATTTTTTAAGAAAGGATTGAACTTTTAGTAAAGAAAGATTCTTTGATAAAGAGAGAAAATTAATGCCAACGAAATTCTTACACTTCAAGCCAGAAAAGCGAATTTTCTAGAAAACAGTAAAATTTTTGATCAAAAAGAATAAATTTCTGACAACATTGTTGAATTTTCGACAAAATAACTAAATTTTTAAACAAATAATTAAGTTTTTATTCAAAAAAATATAAAGTTTCTACTAAAAGAGAAAAATTTTCAACAAAATAGTTAAATTTTCATTACAAAAAATTATTTTTTATAAAAAAATCTAATTTCCAACAAAATAGTGAAAGTTTCAACTAAATAATTAAGTTTTTAATAAAAATGGATTAAGTTTCAACCGGAAGAGAAGAATTTTTAACTAAAAATATTGCTTTTCAACTGCAATAATTAAATTTAAAGTTGAAAAAATTTATTTTTTCACCAACAAAGCCAATTTTCAACAAAATAGTTAAATTTTCACTCAAAGAGGTGCATTTTCAAATGAAAATCATTTTGCAACCAAAGTTAAAATAGTTATATTTTTATTACAAAACATGTATTATTTAAAAAAACAAACTAATTCCAACAAAACAGTGAAATTTTCAACCAAAAAGATGATTTTTTGCTAAAGTTTTGCTAAATCTTCAACAAATAAATCGAATTTGCTATCAAGAAAGATTGTTCAGTTAAGAGATACAAAAATTATACCAAATTGTTAAATTTTACAAAAAAAAGTAATTTTCTTGAAAATATTTGCATTTTCAACCCAAAAAGACGAATTTTTAAAAAAACAGTTTCATTTTCAATACAACAATTAAATTTAACAAAACAGTTGAATAATATAATAATAATAATAGATTTTTCAACAAAAAATAGTTCGCTTTTAAATCAAAAAGATGATATTTCTACAAAATAATTGAATTTTTGATACGCAAATATGAATTTTCAACAAAAATTATTAAATTTTCGACTAAAAAGATTAAATTTTAAAAGAGAAGAATCTCCGATTAAAATGATGTCTTTTCAACTAGAATATTTTAATTTCTAGTTCAAAACATTTTTTTAAACAAAAAAGTGAATTCTTCACAAAATAATTAAATTTTCAGTCAAGGAGATTCACTCAAGGAGAGACATTTTCAACTGAAAAAGATACATTTTTACTCAAAAATAAAATATTTAAATCTTCATTTAAAAAAAATCATATTTATAAAAAAAACTAATTTCCAACAAAAGCGTGAATTTTTAAACCCAAAAGATGATTTTTTACTGGAGTGAAAAATCTTTAACAAAAAAAAAAACAAATTTTCAACCAAAATATTGATTTTTTAACCAAAAATAATTCTTTAAGAAAGAATTAAACTTTTAATAAAGAAAGATTCTTTAACAAAGACAGAAAATTAATGTCAACGAAATTCTTACACTTCAAGCCAGAAAGGCAGATTTTTTAGAAAACTGTTAAATTTTCGATTAAAAAGAATAAATTTCTGAAAACAAATAATTAAGTTTTTAATAAAAAAAAGATGAAGTTTCTACCAAAAGAGAAAAATTCTCAACCAAATTGATGTCTTTTCAACTAGAATATATAAATTTTAAGTTAAAAACATTTATTTTTTTACCAAAAAAGGAAATTTTCCACAAAATAGTTAAATTTTCATTACAAAAAAAATATTTTTTATAAAAAAAATAATTTCCTACAAAATAGTGAAGTTTTCAACCAAAAAATTAAGTTTTTAATAAAAATAGATAAAGTTTCTACCAAAAGAGAAGACTGGAATAATTAAATTTTCAATGGAAAAAATTTATTTTTTCCACCAAAAATGCAAATTTTTAAATAGTTACATTTTTATTTTAAAAAATGTATTATTAAAAAAAAACTAATTCCAACGATATAGTGAAATTTTCAATCAAAAAGATGATTGTTTGCTAATGAATGCTACCAAGAAAGATTTTTCAGTTAAGGTTAGGAGATAAAAAAAATATTCCGAATTGGTAAATTTTCCAAACAAAAAAGATAATTTTCTTGAAAATAGTTGAACTTTCAAGCAAAAAAGACGCTTTTTAATCAAAAAAATAAAACTTCTGCAAAATAATTTAATTTTTGATACGCAAATATGAATTTTCAACCAAAAAGATAACTTTCAAACAAATTGTCGATTTTCCAGCAAAAGAACTAAATTTTCAAACGAATAAAAAATTACTTAACAAAAAAATATTCCAATTTTGGTTTTCCTTTTTCAATTAATATTTTTTTCAGTCTCCTCAATATTATACTTTTCCATATAGATACAATTTCGATTTCCTTTTATATATATATTTTTTTGTTACTCAACCTGATACATTTTATTTAAAAGTATTCTAGTTTTATTAAATATTTTTCATTTTTAATATTTTTCTTCTCTTTTAAATTTTCTAAAATTGAAAGCATATTGAAAACGAGAGGATAGAAAGTTGATTACTTTGAAGAATCTATTAAAGGTTGAATGGCGACACCAGTTTTCTGCAATCTTGACGGAAAATCCTGTATGATTTATCGCAATTTTTTGTTAGATTTATACAAAAATTAGCGCTGTTCTCACGTATGTTCGTAAATCAAAATTCTCGGTGTAAATCACCGCCAAATAAAAAGAAAATAAATAAAAAAACCTTTTAACAATAATTTTTGCGCATAGCGAAGAAAATTGGTTGAGTAATAAGAAAAAAATATTCCCGAAATAAGGTATTGCTTAAAAGTATTTGAGAAAATTAAAAATTAACTTCCCTGATAATTTTAATATCATATTGTTATTTTTTATTTGATTTCTTAATAGCTTTTTTATAAATTAAAAAATAATAAACAAATGTAAATTATGTCTTCATTATTATTTTGATGGCCGGCTTGACCTTTCAATCGTCCGCTGTTATACAGAACAGCCGTTCTAAAATTTGTAGTGAAAATTAATTAAAATTCTAAAAATACCATTAATTTTGTTATATGATGGTGCATATTTTCTGAGATTTTTATTGCAAAATTCCTAATTATGTAGAACTTATGGCGAGTTAAACAAAAAAAATTCGTATGTTGCGATTGCAGAAAATAGTAACATTTTCTCGATTATTTCGAAAACTAATAAAGTGACCACATTTATATATAGGACTAAAAATATGCGCAATAAAATTTCCAAATGGGATATGTTTTTGAAAAATTAAAAATTGACCTGAAAAAAAAATATGATTCAGGGGCCAACTAAAACGACTTCGTTTCGAGCGTATCGTTTTTTGATCGCCAGCGGTTCAATTGTAACTTTTTCCTACGGAGAAAGAAAAAAGTAAACCCTTTAAATAACTACTGTTAACCCTTCGAGTAGACACCTATTTTTCCGAACATTTTCTCTACTCTGGGTCAATATGACCCAGTTCATTTTTGATCATCCACAACTTCACGACTACTGAACATTTTTACTTACCAAAATTGAAAGCCATACTTTCAAGTATGCTGAAGTAATATATAAGGTTTACAAGAGTCTTTAAAGTCTTCAACATAGCTAAAAAAATTCGTAAAAAAAGCTCTGTTCTTAGTGAAAGTCAGTGATAGGGTTAATTTGACCCAGAGTGTACTGAAAGGGTTACATAAACAATGTTAACCTAAATTTATTTTTTCTGACGTGTGTTTAGAAGTCTCCATCAATATTTGCAGAAATTAGTAATAGATCTTTTTTGTCGATTTGATAAATCAGTTTAAAGATAGGCAACTTTTGAAATTGATTTACAAATACTGTAGAAATCAGTGTAACTTGATAGGATCTTTTCCCAGTTAATCTTGATAGAAAAGCGTTTATTAGCAGCGATTTCGGTTCGAGATCAAAGGCCTCAGCACCTCTCTCCATTTAGTATTTCCCTCGACCTTTTCCAACGAAGTTGTAAGGCTCGAGAAATTAATCGAAGGACGTTGGAATGGAGATCGTCTCAAGAAGCCTATGATTCAGACTTTTACGTGGTCGTATCGTTCACATGTGTACCCACTGCACACTCGCATGATACCACTAACCACACATCTGTATATCCAGGTTACTTTCACCATAGCCCATCCAGGTTATTATTCCGTGTCTTATCTTTAGCGGCTTCGAAGCGAAAATTGATGCCGAAGAAATGAATACATCCACCGTTCGAGCACCAAAATCACTTTATTTTCTCAGAAAAAAGATTTTTTAATCAAACTTATTATTTTTTAATTGAAAAAACAAATCTTTCTTTAACCTCAGTGATGCGGGGCTTAAGTGGATCAGCCTTAAAAGTAATACTATAAGTTAATATTAATTACAAGTAATAAAATTTATTTGTTTGTTTTAATGTCGAAAATTTTGTTAAGGTGGGTTTTTTGTTTCAACGATAGAATGTGGTTATTGTTATTGTTTGGTTTTTATAATTAAATATTTTGTTATGCAGAGTATTTTGTTATTCAAAAAAAATTTGGTTGAGTTAATCAAGTTTTCTTTTTAATCAACCAAAATGTATATGATTCTTAAATTTGAAAAAGTCCCTTAAACATCTAAAATCGAGATTTTGGTCCCAATGCTTCCCTTTTTCTCTTTTTTTAAAAAGTAAAAAATTTTTTTTTATATAAAAAATAAAAATTTAAATCATTAGAAAACAAGGCGATTTGAAAGGGATTCTTTTTGATGATACCAGTTTCAAATACTTCCTAAATTATTTATTTGCTGTTTTTATTTTTAATGCAACAAATCTCTTTTTTAACCAAATTGTTGAATTTTTAACCAACGAGATTAATTCTCTACCAAAAAGACGAATTTACCAAAAAAAATTACTTTTTCAGTCAAAGGAAGGTTTTTTTCCCATTGAAAAAAACCTCAAAAAAACGAATTTTCAAAAAAAAATATAAATTTTTAACAAAGTAGTTTAACTTTTGATCAAGAAATTTAATTTTTAACCAAAAGAGATAAAATTTAAAAAAAATTTATTTTCTAACCAAATAAAAAGATGTTACAGCAGATGAAGAAAAAAAAATTAACCAAATTGTTTAACTTTCAAGCCAAACAGAACAATTTTCAAAAAAAATATTTATCCTTTTTAAACCAAAGACATGAATTTTCAACGAAAATTATTAATCCTTAACCAAAATAATGCTTATCAAATTACTGTAGTTTTTAGCTAGTCAGTTCAATTTAAAAAAATATGATTTTTTAACAAAGTAGTTAAATTTTTGATCAAGAAATTTAATTTTCTACCAAAAGAAATAAATTAAAAAAAAATAGTTGATTTTTTTTAATTTATCAAGATGTTACAGTGGATCAAGGAAAAAACTTTTCAAGCCAAACAGAAAAATATTTAAAAAAATAGTTACCGTTTTTAAACCAAAGAGATAAATTTTCAACGAAAATGATTAATCTTTAACCAAAAAAATGCTTTTCTACAAAATTACATTTTTTTAAAATTACATTTACAAAATTGCATTTCTACAAAATTAGTTGATGTTTAAAAGCAAATAAAAAGATGTTACAGTCGATAAAGAAAAAAAAAACAAATTGTTTAATTTTCAAGCCAAACAGAAAAATTTTCCAAAAAAATAGTTACCCTTTTTAAACCAAAGAGATGAATTTAAAAAAAAATTATTAATCCTTAACCAAAATAATGCTTATCTAAGAAATTACTGTAATTTTTTGCCAAGCAGTTCAATTAAAAAAAAAATATGAATTTTTAACAAAGTAGTTTATCTTTTGATTAAGAAATTTAATTTTCTATCAAAAGAGATAAAAATTTTAAAAAATAGTTAATTTTTTAAGCAAATAAAAAGATGTTACAGTCGATAAAGGAAAAAAAAATTAAACAAATTGTTGAATTTTCAAGAAAAAGATAAAAATTTTCCAAAAAAATAGTTACCCTTTTTAAAACAAAGAGATGAATTTTTAAAGAAAATTATTAATCCTTAAACAAGAAAATTACTGTAATTTTTAGCCAAGCAGTTCAATTTTCAACAAAAAAGAAGAATTCTCAAACAAAAATATCATAGCAAGTTTTTTAACCAAATAGTTTATAATTTTAAGTTAAAAATAGTAATATTCATCTAAGATCAACGAAAAAGAAAAATTTAATCAAATTAATGAATCTTCAAGCCAGAAAAAACCATTTTCTACAAAAAAGTTGAATTTTCAACTCGATAAACCCAAAACGATGAATTTTTAACGAAAAAGTTAAATTAAAAATTTTTTTTTAACCAATTTACTGAATTTTCAAGCCAAAAATATGAGTTTTCCATAAAATAGTTGAGTTTTAAACCCCAAATTATGAATTTTTAACACAAAAGATCATTTTAACACAAAAAAATGTCTTTTAACAGAATTTCACAATTTAAATATAAATAATTAAATTGTCAAACAAATAATAAATAGCTAAATAAAAATATAATAATATTGAGGTTTCCAAATATTTTAATTAAAACTGATTTTAATTTACAAATACAGAACAGTTTTCAATTTTCAAATCGAAAAGACGAATTTTCAACAATTTGAAAACAAAAAAATGTCTTTTAACAGAATTGCTCAATTTAAATCAAAATACTTAAATTGTAAAACAAGTAATAATTTTCAAATAAAAATATAATAATATTGAGGTTTCCAAATATTTAAATTAAAACTGATTTTAATTTACAAATACAGAACAGTTTTCAATTTTCAAATCGGAAAGACGAATTTTCAACAAAAAAAATGAAAAATTTGATATTTAAGCCAACAAATATTTACATAGTTTGTTATTCAAGAACGTAAAAAAATTTCTACCAAATTGTTGAATTTTCAAGTAAAAGAGACTAATTTTCTAAAAAGAAGTTTAATTTTTTTTAAATATCATTTTTGACCAAACAGATAATTTTTCTACGAAATTTCTTCAATTTTCATCCCAACAAAATTAATTTTTAACAAAGCAGTTGAATTCTTAACTAAAAAGGATAGCTTTTTAACCAAAGTTTTGCATTTTCAACAAAAAATTAAATTTCCAACACAATAATTAAATTTACAAAGAAATAATACAGTTTTTAATAAAAAACAGATCAATTCTCAACCAAAAATATAATA
Organism: Druon quercuslanigerum; assembly: GCA_010014905.2. Lineage (NCBI taxonomy): Eukaryota > Metazoa > Arthropoda > Insecta > Hymenoptera > Cynipidae > Druon > Druon quercuslanigerum. The sequence goes on from JAAAKG020044290.1 coordinate 12,634, forward strand.
GTAAACCTTTCAACCGAAAAAAATTATCTTTCAACCAAAAATAAAAAAGAAGGAAATATAGGAAAGTTTCTAAAGTTTTTAATAAATAAATTTGAATTTTGATTCACTGCTAATACTTTTAAAAAATTGAATGAGAAAATTGAAAAATTTGTTAGAAAATAATTCTAATTTTCCACAAACTTTTTTATTTTGCCCTGCAAACTATTAAATCCGGACTACTTTTTATTTAAACAAATAATTTCTAATCAAGCCATATTAATTCTTGAATAATAGTTTTTTAAATTTCTGTTCTTTTTACACTATTATCTTTTTTTTATGTCTGACATTAAAAGCTTTTTTGAACATCCGAAAGCTTTCAACCCACAAATATACACTCGAAAAAATTTAAGACTAATGAAACAAAAACAGAAAAATTAGATTTTTAAAATAGTCATCTCTCTCTTTTTCAAATTATTAATTTTTAGCTTACTTAGAAAAATACTTTCACTCACTCAAAAGTTCTCTAAACTGAAAAGAACACATTAGACTGAAAAATAATTGATGACAATAAGGAATCAAAATCTATCCAGTAATAGAAATTACATTTTTTTTATTAAAGGCTAACCTTTTTTCAATTTGGTTTGCATATTTTCCTATCTGTGATAATTTAGAATGTTTTTCAGAAATATTTTTGACCATAGACAATGCTATATTATTCAACAGATTTTTAAAATCTATCGCTTTTGGTAATAGAAATGCGTCTCAGGAAAGGCTTTTTTTTGCGTGAGAACTAATCAGTAATCAGGGTTTCCCAGATATGGAAGATGGAAAGATGGAAAAATGGAAAGATGCAATCGGCCCGGTGCGAAAGACGACCTAGTAAAGCGGCTAAAGTAAGACAATGGAATCGTGACTCTGGAAATTGCGATCCTGGGGGCTGTCGACATTTCTGTTGGGCGCTTATCGTACAATGATGTAAAGGGGAAGTATCTAGGTTAGAAGATCATTGCTTTGAAATTTGAAATCTGAAAGTGGAATTCTGGGTTCGATTTGACCCCAGCGATTGTATTCATCAGAGGTATCATTCATTGAATTCGATACCTCTATGTTAAAACAAGCTCTCCCGGAGTGTACACGGAAATAAATATGATCTGTCCATCGATACGAGCAGATTGCTTTGCTCAGTATCAAAACATAACTAAAATAAAAAATGATCCGTTTTCTTAATTTTGTGAACATATTGTTTCAATCCATCGACGTACGATCAGAATTCAGGAAATTCCAAAGAATGGACAAAATATTAAGGATGTTCAAGAAATTCAAAAGATTTCAAAATAATAGAAGGAACTCAAAGTGAATTAAAATCTGCCTGGTGCCGTCTATCTATAATACAAATGAGGGACTAATTTAAAAAGGATTCGATGCAAATTATGAATTATTGCAGCTGCAGGAATTTTAGTTTTCTTTAGTTTCTTTTACAAATTTCTTACCACTAAACTGAAAATTGCCAATATTGGATTGGCATTTCTCAACATGAAGTCTAACTATCTCTTAAATTTCCTCCTTTTCTGAGAAGCTAATTTCTAAATAAACTCCAGATGTTGAAAAACCGCAATTTCCCGGTACCGCAGGTTGTGAATTATTGCTTCGCGGTTAGCGTCTACGATTTGTGCAACTAATGCGGTTGTCCGGTTTATTTTCCCGAAGTCGAAGAGAAGAACTTTTGTTTTTGATATAAGCAGTTTTTCACTTGGAAAATACTCTGAAGAGACCGGTTCCTGAAGGTGCAGGAGACTCAAAAGTGACGATTGAGAACGACCTTGTGTTATTTGATATTGTCCTAATGTTTCCTTGTTTTGTTGAGACGATTTATGCTACCGATTTTGTATTGCATGATGGTGTTTCATAAAGTACGGAAGGAGAGTCTCTTCACGAAAAAATTTTTTTCTAAGGAATCGTCCTTCGAGAGGAAGAACGTTAGGTAATATGTGTGGACTTCAAGATCTTATTGCGATGGTAAAACCCAAATCAGCCATTGAGGGGTCATCCGTAAACTAATTATGGGATCATTGAAATTTGTTGTTGTTAGGAAAAGCGCCATTTTACAAACCTAGTTTGTAAAAACTACAAACTTTACAATCTTAGTGAAAACAACAAGAAAATATGGCGATTCTCGACTCGCTATATGACCTGCTAAGGTTACCCCCGCCACTGCATCCAGTGCGTTACCCCTCGCTTGCTTTTTCTCGCCTGGGATTATATTTTAGAAGACTAGCGTACATTGTAAACAGAAATCGTAAATTTCATTTCCCGGATTCCCCACAATAAAATTCAGTTTTTGTCCCTTCTGGTTGCACCTCAGAAATTTCCCACGGAGTTTATTACTCTAAAATTCGAAGATTACAAAAAATCTTTGATAAAAATGAAAACGTTTGGCCTCTTTAAGTTGTCAATTCAAGTAAATTTATGGATTTACTTCTTTTTTTCAACTTATACTTTGATATTAAAAGATCTAACTGCATTTTTTTGGATCAAAATTAAACTATTTCGCTTTTAATTTGTCTGACGAGTATTCTAACTGATAAAATAATACAATAAGACGAATTTTAAATAAAATTGTTCGAATCTCTAAAGAAAAAGACGAATTTACAACAAAAAGATCAATTTTCTATCCATAAAGAAATTTCAACAAAAAGATTAATTTCCTACCAACAAAGACAAATTTTTAACAAAATAAACGCGAATGTTTCCACTTATAAATAATAAATTTTCAACCCAAAATGGTATAGTTTAATTTTCAGATGAAAAATATTTTTATTTAAAAAAACTAATTTTTATCTAAAAAGATGAATTTTCTACAAAACAGTTGAACTGTCTACAAAACTGTAGAATTTTCTACCGGAAAATATGAGTTTTTATTAAAAATTTAATTTTCAACTAAAATAATGAATATTCAACAAAAATTAATTACTTACAAAGTAATTCAACATTAAATTAAGCAATGGATTTTTCAACTAACAAAATCAATGCTCAACGAAATAATGATAATAGTCAGTGAGGATAAAGATAATAGATAATATTTGATATTTCATTCAGAAAAGATTTTAAATTTAAATAAAAATTACTTCTCTTATTGAACCAATAAAAGACGAATTTTAAATAGAATAGTTGAATCTCCAACAAAAACAGAATAATTTTCAACCAAGCAGTTGACTTTTTATCCAAAAAGGATGCATTTTTAACAAAAGATTTCCACATTTAACCAAACAGTTAAATTTTAAACCATAAACATACCATTTTTACCAAGAAGATTAATTAAAAAAAAAATACTTCTCGACAAAAGACAAGAATTTTGAGTTAAAGAATGCATTATGAACATAAAATTAATAAATTAATAAAGACTCTTAGGGCTAGGCTCTTTTTCCAATATTTCGGAATTGTTTCGCACAATTAAAGAAAAATAGGACCGGTAACAATCATAAATTAGAAAGCAAGAAAAAAAACAATATTATATCATAATAAACCTAAAGTAAATCAATTGTTAATTAACAAGAGTCAGGGGTGGGTTCAAACTAATTATCTGGGAGTAATACAATTCGAATTTCAATAATAAATTTAAATAAAAATTCAAACAGAAATTCAAGATAAACATAATAGGATTTGTCCAAATAATTCTTGGGGGAAAACAATTAAAAATGAAATGGGAAAACACACAAAAAATATCAAATTAAGCCAATAAGAAATAATCCAAGAAAAATATAAATATCAAAAAAAAGAAAGGGGTCTAATCCAAGGAAATATATCCTGCAATGAATTTACAAAATAATCTTCTCATGAAATAAGATAAGATAAAATTGAACACAAGAAATAACGGAATAAGAATCTCAAAGAAAACAAAAATACTTGATTTAACACTCAAGAAAAGAAAACTAGAACAATATTTGTTCGTTCCTCGAAGACAGATGACATAATAGGCAGGATCCCCAAATTTTCTCAGCTTTATAAGATTTTCCTCACACAGGTTTGTTTTATTTTTATTGTTCAAGTGCTCAAGTCATTTTCAAGATTTTATTGTCAGCAAAAGAAATTTAGCTTCAGAGCTAGCAACAATCAGTTCGATCTCAAAGATGGTAAATTATTTTTAGTCTCCTCCGAATAGATATTTTACAAGCTGGCTATCAAGACGGAACAATAAAGTTTGCTAAATTAAATTAGACAAATTATTTTGATCCACATGAACGTATAGATGACTTTTCGGTCGGAGAAGAAAGCCTTCCAAGAAGATGGAAAACTTTTGAGTTCTAAAAATTGAGGAATATATTTCAAAAGGTAAGAAAAGCAGCAATTACATCAAATCTTTACAGAAAAATATCTAAAGTCCTTAAACATGATCAGAAGCATAAATTCATACAATATGACGTTGACACAGCAATGGTTGGTTGGAACAATTTGAATTGATTAGGAATATCTTGGTTTTTAAAAAGTCTTTTAATTTGGATGTCCAAAAATTGTAGAGGTTTCCAATTCCAATTTTATTTTAGGATCACAAAAGCATTTACATAAATAAATACAAATACAAACAAGGTCAATAATCAAATCAAAAGATTATAAACACAGTCTGGAAACACCGAGCAGCCTTCGAGCTTACTGACAAATTGAATAAATCATATTGAAGAAATTGAACAAATTGAAATGAATTTCGTGAGTTGTAAAATTGTTGAAATTGTACGTACACGAGAGAAGAGACTATAACAAGCGTATCAGCAGACGAGTCGCACCCATTTCTTGAGTTGTTTCCTTCAATGCCAATGGCAGTTGCCAATCTGTAAACGGGTGTTAGCAATAACGGTACCGTAAATCCCGACCGAGCAACCCATCGAACGCCTCATTCCGGTCAGCCTAGTTCTTCGCTCCACGTGGTGAGGAGTGCGTAGGCATACCGGGGAACTCGGGGACCGACCGGGGTCAATGAAGAACAAGGTCGCCAGACATGGACAGGACACTTCTTTGACGAATCACAAAAACGGTATAAGGATGACGCGAGGGATATTCAGCTGCCTCAACAAGAATGGACTTGAATTTTTTCCCGATTTTTCTATTATCATGATAATCTGGAACATCTAGGGTAGAGCGGGGCAGAAGGGACCGGGGCACAGTGGCCGAAAATGGACAATAATGTAGTGACAGCTCAATTCTAGTAGAAGTTTACACTGTGCAAACTTGTTTTTATTTAAATATAAATTTTTGGTTCAAGCATAAACGCATTATCCATATAAAAGAGATGTGTAATTAGAGAAAAAGAACTTAACCCCCAAATGCATGTATTCATGTTCCCAAAAATCACAAATCTATAAACCGCTAACCCGTAAGCTCCAAACACACAAACCCCAAAGTCATAAGCGCCAAATCCATATAATCCAAACTCCTAAACCCTAAACCAATTAACTCCAAACCCATAAATCCCAAACTCATAAACCCATAAGCCATAAGCTTATAGATCCCAAACCGGAAACCAATGTTTATGGCTTTGGGGTTTGTGTGTTTGGAGTTTATAGGCTTGTAGATTGTAGACTTGGAGTCTATAACTTTGAATTTCAAAATATTGTACAATTAGGCGTATGTAATATATTATTAATTTAAGAGTTACGTTTATTCAAAAAAATAATCAAAAAGTTAAGAATAACCATTATTGTAAATAGTGTTTGTAACTAAATATTTTAATTTTACGTATTTTCAAGGTTACATTTTCCTACATTTTTTCAATTACTGCTAATCTTTCTAAAAATAATATATCTTCGAAAATAATTTGCGAAGTATAACAATTTAAATGTTTCTAAACAATTTAGACAACAAAAATTTTTAGCAGGTACAGGTAGAAAAAATTCGGTTTCTAAATTAAATTATTAAATTATTCACTCACTGCAAGTTCATGGAATATTTTATAATTAATATTCAACTATTATAAATTGCTCATTAAAATATTTATTAATACATTTTTATTATGATTTGTGACTAACTGAGACATTCAAATTAATCTCAAGCTGTTTGCGTCAAAGGAACGAAGTCATTGTACTTGATTTTCCAAAACTTCACATTTATTCATCTAATTTGTTTATAAAAATATAAATTGTTATATTTTACCAAATATTATCAAACAGATATTATTTTTA
>JAAAKG020044301.1:0-18781 GCA_010014905.2 Druon quercuslanigerum
AAAAAGATTATTTTTCGACAAATTCCTATCTACGTGGTAAAGAGGGGTTGATTTTAGACTTTAAGGGTTGGAGCCCATCTAAAATCTACAATCAACCCCTCTTTACCACGTAGATATGAATATGTCAAAAAATAATATTTTTGAGAATTTTCCAGTGTTAATGGATTCTCTGATTTTTGGGCTCCAGGAAAATGCCCAATCTAATTTTTCACTTCAACCCTTAAAGTCTAAAATCAACCCCTCCTTACCACGTAGATATGACTTGGTCAAAAAATAATCTTTTTGCGAATTTTCCAGTGTTAATGGAGTCTCTGATTTTTGGACTTCTCGAAAATACCCACTCTGATTTTTGGGTTTAGCCCTTGAAGTCTAAAATCAACCCCTCTTTACCACGTAGACATGAATTTGTGAAAAAATAATATTTTTGAGAATTTTCCAGTGTTAATGGAGTCTCTGATTTTTGGGCTTCAACTCTTAAAGTCTAAAAGCAACCCCTCTTTACCACGTAGATATGAATTTGTAAAAAAATAATATTTTTGAGAATTTTTCAGTGGAAATAGAGTCTCTAATTTTTGGGCTCTTTAAAAATACCCACTCTGATTTTTGTGCTCCTATCCTTAAAGTTTAAAATCAACCCCTCTCTACCACGCACATGTGACTTTGTCAAAAAAAAATGTTTTTGATAATTGTCCAGTGTGAATGGAGTCTCTGATTGTTGGGGTCCAACCCTTAAAGTCTAAAATCAACCCCTCTTTACCACGTAGATATGACTTTGTGAAAAAAATCTTTTTTCTGATTGTTGGGCTGCTTGAAAATTAAATTTCGAATTTATGTGCATGTGTTTGATTTTGTTACGTAAGGGTGGTTTTTGAATCTTTTTTGTGCTGCATTCGAGGGCTTGAAAAAAGTCCTAAGTTTTAATCCGCTTTTTTGTCTCAAGATTTCATTTTTGGCATGGGGTGGTTTTTTTGCACATAGGGGTTGGTTTTTAGAATTTTTTTTGTGCATTTGAAAGCCCAAAATAAGCCCAAAATTTGGGTTTACTTTGATTTTTCCGAGTTGCGATTTTCACATAGGGAGTGGTTTCAATTTTGGTAGGGGTGGTTTTTGGAAGTTGGTTGTTGGCGCCTTCGAGAGCCCAAAAAAAGCTTAAAATTCTGACGTGCTTAATTTTTGATTTTTCAAAATTTTCATAGGTGCTGGCTTGAATCAAGCCAGCACCTCCACACGAAATTTGAATTTTCGAAAAAAGTAGTGGATCCCAAAAATCGGCAATAGAGCCCAAAAATAGCCCAAAAAAAGCCCAAAATTCTGATCCAAAGAAATTTGGGAATTTCGATTGTGGAGGTGCTAGCTTGATGGACCTCTCCAATAGTCATAAAAGCTGAGAAATACTTCTGGACCACTTTTAACTATTGTATATATTTTCACCTTTGCAATTTATACTGAAAATTACTGTAATTTATAATGATATCGAATATACTTCTCCGAAGAAACCTGAAAAATGTAGGTTGAAATTAATTAGCTTAAGCCCTCAAAATACACCCAAGAGCCATAAAAGCTGAGAATTGTATGTCGAACATTTTTGAATACTGTATCTGTTTTCACGTTTAAACTGTTCAAATGAAATTTTCTGGAATTTATTATGATATTGGATAAATCTTTCTGATGTTTTCTCAAAAAATCTGAATTTCAATTACTTAGCCTAAGCCCTCAAAATGCACCCAATAGTCATAAAAGCTGAGAAATTCTTTTCGAACGCTTTTGAATTCTGTATCTATTTTCAACTTTCCAATTTTCAATTGAAATTTATTATTCTATTGAATGAAGCTTTCTGAATATCAGTGAAAAAATCTGGATTTAAATTAATTAGCTTAAGCCCTTAAAATACACCCAATAGTTATGAAAGCTGATAAATGCATTTCTACCACTTTTCAATACTGTATCTATTTTCATGTTTACAATTTTTAATTGAAGATTAATTGAATTTATGATGAGATTGAGTGACATTTTTTGAAGATGTTTGCGAGAATCTGGATTTAAATTAATTAGCTTAAGCCCTCAAAATACACCCAATAGTCCGAAAAGATGAGAAAAGCCTCTGGACCACTTCTGAATACTGTATCTATTTTCAGGTTTAAAGTTTTTCACTGAAATTAAATAAATTTATGACGAAATTAAAAAGACCTTACTGAAGATCTCTGAAAAGAGCTGGATTTAAATTAATCAGCATAAGCCCTTTAAATGCACCCAATAGTCAAAAAATCGCAAAAATTCATTTCGACCACTTTTCAATACTGCGTCCATTTTCAAGCTCACAATTGTTAATAGAAATTAAGTGAAATATATACTCACATTAAATAGAAGTTTTTAAAGACATGTGCAAAAATCGGGGTTTAAATTATTTAGCTTAAGCCCTTAAAATGCAGTTAATAGTCATAAAATCGTGAAAATTCATTTCGACCACTTTTCAATAATGTATCTATTTTCACGTTTACAATTTTTAACGAAAATTTACTGAAATTTCTGTTATTAAATAGACTTTTCTGAAGATCTGTGAACAAATCTGGATTTAAATTATTTACTGTAACAGGTTTCGTAAAAGGAATTTGGTTTTCCTGAAATAGACTCTTTTGTATGTTAGACTAGGTAAGGGAAGTCGTCCTGGAATGGGACCCACCCTGCAGCCCCGAGTGCTATGTCAGTTGTAAGTTTACCTTCGCTACGGCAAGGCTGTAAAACTCATATCTTGTTTTCTTGAATAAGGTACTGCATGGATTTACGGATCCATGACAGATATTGAAATTATTTACTTATTTATAATTGAAGTGCTTAGACCGTCACATAAATTTTAGCGATCCTCCCAAGATTCTTTTGAATCGGTACCTCATTCTTTTGGGATCTAAAAGAACCGAATTCCTACGGGAACTACAGTGCGGTCAATTTTTTTGTAAATTTCATGATACATTGCCACCCTTGATTGGCAAGAAATACTCAGGGCATATAAAGATTTTTAAATCTTTAGCCAAAAGAGGACACGTAAGTATGTAGTCTGAATTAAGTAGGGCTACCAGTGACTCTTAAGAAAGGAGAGACGTCACTCTCCAAATCAGACACCGCGAGAGTTGAAGAATTTCCCGGCCACCTACGAGTGAAAGAAAATACGTGCAACCTGCATCCAGCCAACGCCAACATCCTCCCTCGCACCCTGTCAGCGGTCCTCAACTGCACTAGCGACTGTCAACATATTGCGTAAGTTAGTATTGACGATTGTACAACTAAGAAGTGATACGCGGCTTCTTTCTTCAACAAACGACGTGTGAAATACTGATTCTATAAGTAAGAAGTGATATGCGGCCTCTTTCTCTAATAAACGACAAGTGTAGTGATTGTACAAGTAAGAAGTGATACGCGGCTTCTTCCTTTATTAAATGGCGTGTGAAATAGTAATTGTACACGTAAGAAGTAATACGCGGCTTCTTTCTTCAATAAACGCAAAAAAAGAAACAGAATTGTCATTCGCGTCGCACTATCGGCATATCTAAAAAACTTACCGGAAAATCCGGTCAAGGAATTAGAGGAAATGGAAGAAAATCAAACTTCAGTCACAACGAGTCAAGAAAATCTATATCAGGATAACAACTCAGACCCGCTTCAAATAATATTGGACAAGGTAGCATAATGGAAGAAGGTATCAGACAACTAAATTTAGAAAACGGTAAAAGAGCGAACTAAATAAACATAATAGCAAGGCATAACAATTTAATAGAGACAGAAGACGGATCCTCACGCGCGCCTCCCGAAAATGGAAATAAAGAAGGAAGTACCGTTCGTGAATCCTTACGTAGGCGAAACCACGGGATAGACCACGAAAGCATTACTTCAGAAAGAGCTCCCACTCCCGCAAGTAGGAGAAATGTGTCAACAAACGTAGCTTCCTTGCATTTGATTGCCGCTAAAGAAATGATCAGAACCATAGAAGTTTTAAAAGGTAGTGATGATTGTGGAGTGGAAGACTTTATTTCAATGGTGGAACGTGCACAAGGATGTTGTTCCCAATAAGAGTTGTTATTGGATTTCATTATAGCGGAAAAGATCACCGACCAAGTAAAACGGGCTATCCGATTAACGTCTATTAGGACTTACGAAGAACTCTTCGAGGCGCTTCGACAAAACGTCGGAATAATTAGTTCAGTCGAATTAAGTCGGTCGAAACTTGAGGGAATAAAACAAGCTCCCTCAGAATCAGTACAAAATTGTAACCTGAGATTCAGGCTACAATTTAATGAATTAAATTACGCGGTTCTAAATGAACATCCAAATAGCACGATTAGGCATTTAGCTTTACAGGTAGAGGAAAAATCGGCTGTTAAAAAGTACATAATGAACCTAAAAGAGGAGATAAGAAATCAAGTAAGACCGTTGAAACCGACTACTTTAAATCAAGCTCAGCAGGAAGCTCTAGAATCAGAAGCCTGGTTCAAAGAGAGAAACCAAGGCAGAATAAACACCCATCAAAGCTTGCCTCCTAGGACAAATAGACCAGTAATGTCCCAGTACCCGATACCGATTAACTCAAACCCAAACAAATATCCCTCAATAAATTATCCTCCAAATCACTCAATGCCCCTTCAACATAGATTGCAGTTATTCTGCGGTTAATGTAAAAATGTAGATCACCAGGAAGCACAATGTTACATGAAAATGAGAAATTTTCAAAAAGGACAGTCATCGTCCCGACCACCGAACCGAGTGAACCAACTCCAGGTAGAAAACTCGAACAAGAGCATTTCGAGGAGAGCGAAAGCGAGCAGGAGACACTGAACACAGAGTATCTGCTATCTGCGGACGACTGTATTCTATTAGAGGACAATTGCATGGAACCAGAGGATTAGCCCAGTGATTAGTAGACAGTGGAGCCTCCTTAAACTTGATTAAGGATAAAATGCTTACGGAACATCAACCACGACAACAATTGAGAACAACATTTTCTATGGGAAACGATGAACACCAAACTGAGGAAGTAACCGTACTTAAATTTCAGGGCAAGGAACATAACTTCATAATCAGTCCCAACAACTTTCCGTTACCAGAAGACGGAATCATAGGAGTCCCATTTTTATATTCTTACAAATTTAATTTATGCAACAAGACTCTTCAGCTCGATGATAAAATACACCCACTGGAAAGCGACGGAATAGTCATATTAAGAAATTCTGTAAAAATGATCACAATAGAAACAGGTAGAAAACAAGGACATGTACTTATAGAAAATAACTTTCACGTTCTTGATTTCATTTATCGAATTGAAAACTCACAGATTATCATTCCTATCAGCAACAATACTGAAAAAGAGATATGATTGTCAGACGATGACCATGGAGGAACTTAGAGCGAGGTTAAAATTACTACAGGAAGAGCTAAGGTTGCAACATATTGAAGAATCACACAGACAAGTGATTGAAAAAATTACCACGTCTTATCACGACATTTTTTCACTAGCGGGTGATTCTCTTCCATGTACAAGTTTAGCTTCTCATAAAATTGTGCTCAAAGATGAAAAAATAATAAATATACGTCAGCTTCGACATCCAGAATGTCATCGTGAAGAAATCTTCAATCAAGTTAACGAAATGCTTACAAAAATGATAGTAGAAGAATCAAACTCACCGTTTAACTCACCCCTCTGGGTGGTCCCAAAGAAGCGAGACGCCTCAGGAAAGACTAAGTGGATGCTAGTCGTCGACTTCAGGAAGTTTAACGAGAAAACCGATCAAGACGCGTATCCACTTCCGGTAATCGACGATATACTCGACCATCTGGGAAAAGCCAAATTCTTTTCAGCTTTCGATCTGAGTTCTGGTATACATCGAATTCAAATGGACGATGATTCCAAAAAGTACACTGCCTTTTCTACACTTAAGGGACATTACCATTTTAACCGTATGCCTTTCGGTCTCAAGAACGCCCCGGCCACATTCTAAAGAATGATGGATACGGCACTAAGAGGGCTAATCGGGAAAATTTGCTTTGTTTACCTGTATGACACTGTCGTGATTGGAAAAAGAATACAAGAACACAACGAAAACGTAGTCACATTGTTTGAACGTCTACGTGCGACGGGGTTAAAACTGCAGCCCGATAAGTGCGAGTTCTTGAGACCAGAACTCGAGTATCTGGGCCATTTAATTACAAAAGATGGAGTGAAGCCTAACCCGAATAAAGTGTCAGCGGTTAATAATTTTAAAAGACCAACAAACAGAAAGGAAGTAATGTCCTTCTTAGGATTATCCTGATATTATCGTAAATTTATAAAAAAACTATTCAACTATAGCAAAACCATTGACTGAACTGACAAAAAAGGATCAACGTTTCAAGTGGACTTCAGCCTGTGAGAAAAGCTTTCTAGAATTGAAAGACTGTTTTTGCTTCTCCCCTCGTATTAAAATATCCAGATTACAATGAAACATTTACATTGACCACGGATGCTAGCAATGTAGGTTTAGGAGCAATTTTATCTTAAAAAGAACACACCGTTTGTTATATTTCAAGAACATTAAACACACCAGAGTTAAACTATACAACTACAGAAAAGGAACTTCTAGCGATTGTTTGGGAATTTAGACGACTACGGCAATATTAATTGGGACGAAAGCTAATAATACAGACGGATCATCAAGCCTTGAAGTGGCTCTTCAATTTGAAAGATCCTTCATCAAGGTTGCTAAGCTGGAGACTACACCTCGAAGGATATATGTACGTTATTGAGTACAAGAAAGGCAAGGACAATACCGCTGCTCATGCACTCTCCCGAATGCATCTAATCAAGCAACTGGAAAATATTTCAGAAAATTTAACTGCAAACACAGAAGACAATGCTGAAAAGAATAACCCAGAATCTGATGGTGAGACCATTACCGACAATAATGACTCAGAAACTGAGGTGATTTGCTCTAACCCAGAAGCATTTGTAGAGGGAGAACCAGTAAACCAAAATAATCAACCCATCGCAACAAGATTAAGAATCCACGAACCAAAAGACGAAAAGGAAACTTTCGAAGAATACTCTTCTTGGAAAATGGATCGCTGGCCGGGCAAGCTGAAAATCAAACCCGTAGCTGGCGGAAAAACTGGAAGATATTGAATATTCATATGGAAGACCCGCTAATCACTAATATCGAGAGGGTACGCATTCGAGATATGTTAAATTTCCTTCTGCAAACAAAATTTACAGGACATGAGTTTTTCCTCTGTGAGAGACCGGACAAACTATTAAACGAGGACGAAAAGCAAGATCTACTAAGAGAAGCACACGGAAACGTAGCGACCGGTCACTTTGGCGAAAACAAAACCATTCAAAGATTACGTGAACAAACTTCTTGGGAGGACATGGAAAAGGATGCGATTGACTTTATTAAGAAATGTCGAACTTGACAACAGGAAAAACTGACCCGAATCCGACCCAAAGTAGAAGCCGTAATTCCAGAAATACCGACGGAACCAAACGAGAAAATCGCCATGGATATAGTTGGACCACTGGGCGTAACGCAATGCGGAAATAAGTACATCCTATCCATCCAGGACGTCCTCACTAAATATATTATCCTGATTCCATTAAAGGAGACAACAAGCGAGACTATACTGACTAATTTACTGGATCACTACATCTACATTTTCTCTGCCCCAAAACACATACTCAAAGATCAAGGTGCGAATTTCATATCAGAACTTGACCAAAAGTTCGAGAATTTATTCAGAATGAAACACATTAGGACTACAGCTTTCCACCGACGAAGCAATGGAGCCCTTGGGAGAACCCACGGAACAATTAAGGAACTACTAAAAACATACATGTCAGATAATAACACTGAATGGGATCAGAATCTAAATCTAGTATGCTTATCCTTCAATACAGCTGTCCACGAGAGCACAGGCCTAACACCGTTTGAGATGACCTTCGGTAGAAAAGCCAACATACCGTCAGCAATAACTACCACGAGCTCATTAACATATCAGGAGATATTAGATCTGTGGAAGAGGCGTCACGAAGGCTATCTCGATAAGAAAGACGCAGGAGCGTCTGAAACGTCAACAAGACGCTAAAATTGTACGCACCAATCCTATAACCGAACCCGGCGATTCTGTCATGTTACACAACGACAGTAAAGCCACCAAATTGGAAAGATAATGGTTAGGATCTTACACTTTTCTCAGGAGAATAGGCAAAACTAATTATGAAATCCTTTGCGAGATACCAAACTATATCGTGCATGCTAATCGACTGAAATTATACTATCAGTAACACGGAAATTATATCAAATTTCAGCGTAATCGAAGAAGCATGCTCTTCTTTCTGCTCTTTCTGCTCTTTCCCGCCGTCCTGGCCAACGTCACCTTTACCTCACTCAATGATGTGACGATTTCCGCCGAGAATCTTGGCCCGGCAAGACTGTATCACACAACTTGGCATTTATACACATCCATCAATACATCCGACATTAAACTCCGGTTTCTCCAATTGCGTAAGTTGTATCAAACAACTTCTTCGATGTACAAAACAGATTGTAGCGAAAAATTGGAACTAAATATGTTAAGCGGTAGAATTAATCGATTAGAAACGCATAAATATTTATTAGATAAACTGTTAGGAATCAACAGCCAAAAACGCGAACTAATAAACGCAATAGGCACCATTTCTAAAACATTGTTCGGCACATTATGCGAGAGCGACTTGGGCTACATTAATTCAAAAATTGAAAAATTGTACAAAGATAATAAAATCCTTGCTAGCAGCATTTCAAATCAAACAAGAATCATCAAAACCTTATTAAAGTCAGGTTCACACGGGCTTCACGTAATAATGTAACATGGTCAACAAAACAGTTACATTTTCCATAAGATGAAAGATAAAATTAATAATAACACTCAAAATTTATTCATAGCAAATCAAACCACTATGTGTACCATGACTCTAGATGAATTAAGTGAAGATGTAAATTTAATAATCGATGCTATCAATGATGGCAAGCATGGTATCATTCATCCGCAATTGTTAACACCACGAATGTTATAATTGATATCAGCGAAATCGGAATTATGGTATTCGACTGTAAATTACTATATTCCACTAAAATTCCTGTACTAGAATTTGATCAATTTCAAACAAAACATTCAATTCCTACTCCACAAAAAGGGGTCTTAACTTTGTAGCATTGATTCCCCGAGACGAGTACATGCTAACTAACGAAGAAAAAACTGTTTACGTATTAACTGATGAGAATTTGTTAAAAGACTGTAAGAACTAGGACAAAATTAAAATCTGTCAACGGCTACAACCAACTTACCTCATCTCAGAAACGCAAACATTGCGAGAATGAAGTCATTAGAGCCAGTATCAAAACATTAGATTACAAGATTTGCCAGGTATCTCCACTCAAAATTGAATTGTTAACATACATAACTTTGGCTGGCAATCAGGGTTACATTTTAATACCCGAAAACGAACTCTCGTTAAGTATCAACTGTCCCGGCGAGAGTAAAGAAGTTGTCATTCGCAAGGCGAATCTGATCCGATCAAGCGAAAACTGCGTTCTTAACTCCGAGTCTATTATAACTAAATTGAAGAAACATTACAATTTGCAAAGCATACTACCTGCAGGAAGAATATAACAATACAATTTTCTTCAGCTGAGCTCGATCTTTTGAAAGATCACCTGTTTCCATTGCAAAAACAAATTAGTCCTGAAACTTTAACTGATTCTAGTAAAACACTAGATGATATAGAAAATTCGCTGATTAGAATCAAGACCGACAGACGTACTCGATCATGGACCGAAAAAGCGCATGATACGTTCACCTTTTAAGGCTATCTCTTAGTTATAACTATGGTTTTGTTTGTTCTATATAAATACGGTATAGTACAATTAATAAAAAGATGTATGCCTAACGTGTGTGTAAAAATATGCTGCACTACGAAAGCGTAACTAATAATGTAACACCGCCACACCTAGTCACCCTTTCGCAACTTCTGTATCAGGAATTGATTCCAACAAAACATCCACGGAACCATTAGCAGAAAATCGAATTGTCAAGCTAAGGCGTAAAAATCAAGTTCTTCCAGGAGTAAGAACAATCTAGCGTTGGGGGTATAACAGGTTTCGCAAAAGGAAAGTGGTTTTCCTAAAATAGACTCTTTTGTATATTAGACTAGGTAAGGGAAGTCGTCCTGGAATGGAACCCACCCTGCAGCCCCGAGGGTTGCGTCAGTTGTAAGTTTACCTTTGCTAAGGGAAGGCTGTAAAAATCATCTCTTGTTTTCGTAAATAAAGTACTGCATGGATTTACGGATCCATGACAGATATTCAAATTATTTACTTGTTTATAAATGAAGTGCTTAGACCGTCACATTAGTCTAACACTTTTCAATACTGTATCTTTTTTCACGTTAACAACTTCTTGCTGAAATTTACTAAAATTCATAATGACATTGAATATACCTTTCCGAAGATATCTAGAAAAATCTGGATTTAAATTACTTAACTTAACCTCTCAAAATGCACGCAATAGTCTGAAAGCTGAAAAATGCATTTAGACCAACTTTCAAAACTGTATCTATGTTCACGATTACGATATTGAACTGAAATTTACTGAAATTTATAATGGCATTGAAAAGACCTTTCTGAAGGTCTCTGAAAAAATGTTGTTTTAAATTAATTAGCCTAAGCCCTCAAAATGCATACAATAGTCATTAAAGATGAGAAATTCCTTTCGAATACTTTTTAATACTGTCTCTGTAGTCACGTTTACATTTTTAAATGATATTTTCTGAAATTTATTATGATATTGAATAAACCTTTTTGATGCTCTCTCAAAAACCAGGATTTAAAATTATTAGCCTAAGCCCTCAAAATGTACGAAATAGTCATAAAAGCTGAGAAATGCATTTCTACCACTTTTCAATACTGTATCTATTTTTACGTTTACACTTTTAAAATAAAATTCAGTGAAATTTATGATAATATTAAATAGACCTTTTTCAACATATCTGTAAAAATCTGGATTTAAATTAAACAGCCAAAGCTCTCAAAATACGCCCAAAAGTCATAAAACCTGAGAAATGAATTTCGACCACATTTCAATACTGTACCTATTTTCAAGATTACGATTTTTAAATAAAATTTTCTGAAATTTATTACGATATTGAATATACCTTTCTAAAGATCTCGAGCAAATAGGCGAGATAGTATGGAAATTTGGAAAGAGAGATACCAGAGTGCTGATTATATCAGGGTGGTAAGGCCTGACAATTTATTTTTGTTTGGTGGGTACATTATCACTTGTCAGCTCTATGGGAGCTGTGTTAAGATACAGTGTTTAAAAATAAATAGGATGGTCAGGTGAACAATAATTTTATTATAAAATCACAGGATGGATAAATAGTTACGAAATATTAATTTACGTATACTTTTGGTGTCGATTGTATGTCCCTTGTTGTTTGTGGGGCAGCGAAAAAACCCTACCGAATGTTTTTTCAGCGAACACAATGCACAATCACGATTCCCGATTATTAGTGCGATACAGGACCCTAAGCAGCTGCAAGTACACGGTAATTGATTTGAATTTGACTTTGATGGTACGCGCCTTTGCCAAACTGGTTCGTTACACGTAGATGGAGTGGAAAGTATAACTGTTTGACACTAAAGACCCTTCTATAGAGAAGAATCGGTGTTTATATAGTTCTACGTCCCCACTTGTGAGCATGTGCAGTGTGTCGGTAAAATTATCACAACATGCGTATCAGTAAAACTTTCATAAAATTTTTGAGTAGTCGGAATTGCTTAGTTTGTTTTATGTTAAAACTGTAATAACATGTTTTTACTTGATACGTGCTGGTTTCAATTTTCTCGGATGGAGAATATTTACGTCTACTGAGACTATCGGTCATTTGATACTCGCGAGCCTTGCTATAAAAGATGATGACTAACGGCTGCCGCTGTCCGTGGTGATCGGCTATCGCAAATCTCTACTCTTTACCTTTCAGAAGTATGATCATTAACATAACCATAGGTGATACCTCTAGTCAGACGCTTTAGGTTACACTGTGTCTGACCATAAAAACTTAATATAGCGTGTGTATTCATACTTTATGTAATTGTATTTAACTTGTTATATTTTTAAGCTACCGTAAATATAAATACACTCGTATTGATGATAGTTATAATTATGGTGATTCTTTAATGGTAGTATCGGCGTAAGATAAGGTAGGCTTGCCCCTAATTTTAGTCTTACGTCAAAAAATGTATAATTTTCAGGATGTAACAGCCCTCCCTCCTTAGAATCATCATCGTGCTCGATAATTTTAATTTAGTTACAGTTTCTCTATTTCTTAACCTATTCCCGAAATATATAGATGTATAATGTGAATTGATTATATTTTGTATATAAGGCGACTATGCGATAAGCACATTATTTATATGAAGGTTTTATCATGGTCTTCTAGTGTAAGTTCTTACGTGTATTATGATCTGGATGTGAGTGAGTGTAATGCTTCTAACTAGTACGTGACTTGGTGAGTATATTCTTACATTCTCCTCTATGATTCCTCTTATGTCTTTTGGTCCAGAATTCTGTGTGTGTATTTGTACTAAAGGCATATTTTCATATTTTAGTTTTTCTTTTAAATTTTATCTCTTTAGTTCAAATTTTTAGTGTATTCTTATTTTCCTTGCCCCTTTTATGAAAATTTTGATCTTGTATTTTAAATTTACTAGATCAGTTGTCACTGAGATTGAGTTTATAAAAGTTTATTTTTCTTTTAACCACTTTAAACCTCTATAAGTAATAGTGATTAAATTATTTTTAGTTTAAGCTTATATTTACTTGTGTTTTTAACTTGGCTATAGATATACGCTGCGCTCTTCCTGGTGTTGTAGGTTCTTTGAAATGCGATTGTTCACAGGCTTTTGTGTGTACGGTACTGTTCATAGGTGTCGCTTCTTATTTACTGCAGGCGAACGTATATTGCCTATCATGTTTCTGCTTGGCCTGGAGTCGGCGGCCATCATGATTATGGGCGTTGCTGTACACATGATGTATCTTAACTCGGTTTCTTATCTCAAGCGGATAGTGTTCGTCAGGCGAGCGGTCATGGTCTGATGACATCACATATGCACTGTGGCTTTGCTCTTGTCCTCTTCTCACCATTTTGTCGGCAAACGGGTGTCTCGCTACTGGTGTTCTCTGGTCACTGTAAGTGGGGCCTGACATTTTGCATAGCGTTTCACTCACTGCGGGCGCTTATATATAGCACAAACAGAAAATTATATTAATGTTTTAGTCTGGTTATTGGTACCAATTATGGCAATTCTGATGTCAGTTTTCTCAAAATTATCATAGAATAGTTATTTCTTTTCTTAGTCTATCTTATGAATTCTCTCAATCCATCACATTAAATTGCTTAGGTAAAATTACTCTCTTACGTCTTTTCTCATCAAAAAGCCACAAATTGGAATATTTGTTATCTTACGTTTTGACAAAATATGTTGGTCAAACTCTTTTTTTTTTGTATTCGAGAATTCATTACATTAATTATACAATAGCAATTTCATAACTTGTTACATGACTAATTAACAACAAAAAGTTTCTTTTAAAGATTCTGAAATGTCGATGCAATCTTTATCTATATTATAGAATTCGTCATTGATGATAATTTTTAAGGGTAGAACTTGAAAATGGTAGGATAACGAGGGAGAGGAGTCAGTTGATTTGCCAAAATTTTGAGTCTGCAGTTTTTCTTCTATTGCAATTCAAATAAAGCTTCTGACTGGTCTTGTATTAAAGGCGTTCCTTTGACGATGAAGTCTTATCAGCATAGTATTAAATTGGATATAAGAGGCATCATAATGTACAATGAAGTAGTTTCCATTTTGTAATCCCTGTAGGCGTTCCTGCTGTTGTCCAGGTAGAGCCTTATTATGAAAATATCAAGTTCATGCGAGAACCGGCCATAATGAAATGATGCATTTATCGTACGAAAATCAATGTTCAGCCCCCACCTCTACATTGAATTGGAGATTCTTCTTTTCTGGTGGAAACAGCCTTAAGGAGTTGAATTAGTAGAATGACGCAGCATGGTGTCATGTTGATATTATGTCCTGTCTCCGTATATCCGTTTCTGCACTTTGACCAGAGATGCAAAGAAAATGTACAGAATCAGGTACCTCTTAGTGAAGTATTTCAACTGGAAAATTTTTTTTATATAATTTCCCGTCGTCCCTCCTTAATTTGTTCATTCTCCTTAAAGAAAACGTAGAGAGTGTTGTTTTTGTTGTTGTCCATCCAGACAAAGGTGCAACGTTGATACTGTAGACAGCTGGCCAAGAGCTTTCTGATTTGCAACTGATTGAATTTAGGGATTAGGAAAAATGGGGAAAATTCATCAATCTTATCTGATTACATTCATCATGCTGCACATTTCAGAGTCTCAATAAACGCATATATTGTTGCTGTATAATTTCTCGCATGTTCTATATAGTTCATTATCAGACTTGTACGTTTCCTTAGTTCTTAATAATATAAAGGCTAATGTGGTTATCTTGACTTTTAGTTATTATAATCTTTTAATTAAAATTGTAGATTTTGCTTTGATAAAATTCAAAAGGTAGAGCTATTGTACTTGTCAGTACTAATTTTAGATGCAGTTTTTGCTGCATAGTTTCGTGTTGAACATCATAATTCCCATAGTTAATTTTTATTCTAGATACTATACAATATGGATCAGATCCGTGCGTTTACTGTTAGAAAATTAGTATTATATTTAACATAAGTCTATATGAATTCATTTGCATATGAAATTTATTCGACAAATTAGTACTAGAGAATTTCTATTCTTGACATATCAATTTTTCTTGACATTGGTATTTTTGAATTTAATTACATTTTTAACAGTTTTCGCTGGAGTCCCATTGTTCGATATTAGGAAACTATTTCTGCAAAATAGTAATCCGTATTTAATGCAGACAGATGTGTTTCATTAATTCACAGAATCAAACGCCTTAAATGCATCAAAATGGTTTCTCACAGCATTCAAGAAATTAATTTTCTTGGCTTTGAAGGTTCATATTAACACATTTATTTAATTCAATAAACTCAATTCCCTTGCATGTTTTTTCGCTTTTGAATCAGTCAATTTTTTGAAAGTGATCTTTATAGCTTGAATTTTTAATTGAACAAATGTTTTCAACATTAAAAAAAATGAATAAAATTTTGGACTGCTTCTTTGCCTATGTTTTAAAGGTGTCATTAAATAAATTGATTCAGAATCATCAACTCAATTTCTCAAAAAAAAATTTCTTATTAAAAGACAACTGTCTAGTCTAAAAGATCTCTAATCAAGGTAATATGTGTATGTATAGAGAGTGATACATTGTTACCAATAATTGGTTTCTTAAGTGAGCGTTTGTGTTTCTCCTTCTGTACAAAGAAATTTATATTAATATGATTGGTAAGTATGTTGGTGGTATTTTTTCAGCCCCTCGGTTATATTTATGTATTCGGATCGCGTTCTGAGTGGTTTTAACAACCCTATCCTTAGTTTCTTCTGCCGTTTCTTGCCATAACGAAGTGGTCCGACATGCGTTGCGCACTCTACCATAGGCGGAGGCAACTATTCAATAAAAGAGTTATCTAGGAGGTTTGCTTTTAGAATTTTTACTGATTTACATGAAGTTGAAATTATGGACAGTAACTTACAGTCTGATTGACCGATGGACGTTTTTGCTTGAAGAGTTTGTTCTGAAACACCTGCAGTTTTATTTTTTACTAGTTCTTTTTTATAATTCTTCCGGAGTGTTAGGTTCATTTGTTTTCTTTTCATCCTGGGTTATGATTGAATTTAATTTTTTATCAAATTCCCTTTCACTATCTAGTTGAAAGACATTGGATTCTTTTATAGTAAATTTTCGTTTTGATCGCGTATCTCTATTATCCATTATCTGATCTTGCGCAATTTTTGCTTAATTCTTAAATTTTTTCCTAAAATTTCATCTGTAATCTGAGGAAAATCTTGAATAGAACGACAAAGTGAAAACTCACCATGGAATTTTCTATGGGCAGTTTTATTGTGCCTACAGTTGAAATATTAGTCTTAGCGCATTCCGATATGTCTATGAATTCCTTTCTATTTACTAGTATTTCTTGGTTTAAGGCATCTGATTTTAGAACATTAATGTCAGCTCCGGTGTCAACTAGAAAATATGCTTTGATTTTATTGAATCCAGGGGATGAAAATTCTACGGCTGGGAATTCTAAATTCACTTTTATAGCGGAATTTGTTCGTATTTGATCAGACTTTGTATTCTTTAATGATGCTCCTAGATCTCTGTGCTCGTTTGACGCTCTTCCTTCATCTCGCTCGTCGCGGCATCTGTTCGCAGAGCGGGGTGCGAGTTTAAATGCGAGAAGTTTGTAAAGGCCTTAGGATTAATCTCATTTATCTGATAGTAGGTATTGCGATATCCTGTATTTTGTAACGGATTCGTTGGAAAATCGGTATTGCGTGTGTACGGATACTCGTGTGTTGGAAAGCCATTAGATGATAAATAAGGACTGTGCTCAGTTACATCGTTTGAAAATTCAGGTATATGAGAACGTCTATGATACGGATTTTTAGGTTTATCGGAAGTTGTCATAAAACGGTAATAGGGGCTAGGATTACAATCCCGTGACCATGAATAATGATGTTGATATTGTCCTGAATACAGTGGCTTGTTTTCACCAGTACAATTTAAACCTCCTGGCGAATAAGGATGTTTCATTATGCCCGAATGATATGGTTTCTGATCCTGATTTCGGTATGAAACAGGAGCTCTTGTAAATTGTGCTTGTGGACTGAGATTACGGTCACTTGAATCTGAGTAGCTAGGTTGATAATTCCTGGTTTTATAATAATAAATTGTTGAGTAGTGAGGATTTAATTGTTTTCTAGCCTCGCATTCGAGCGCAACTTTTAAAGCATTGTCTAAACTAGAGGGGTCTCTTGCTTCTACTGACTCTGAGATGCTGCCTGGCAAACCGCGTTTGAATGCTTCGAGGGCACAGTCATTTAATAGGAGTTATAGCGGTTTGACATTTGGATATTTGTCTTCAAGGGCCGATTGGGCTCCTGATTTTAGAAGAGTTATCCGATCAAAAAATTCACTCATGTTTTCTTCACGATTCATCATGATGGCCGAAATCTCATGCAAATACCATGCATAGGTTTTACGAGGAGCAAAACGCTGTTTTAAATCTTTTATTAAATCATTCACGGATGTAAAATTTTTCCCATGAATGTAGTCTCTTGCCGCACCTTTTAATCGAGCCTTAAGGTATTGCTTTTCACAATTAGCTGGCACGGATGATTCATCATTTATAATATCTTGAATAAAGTCTCTTGAGGGCATATTTCTTCTGTTATAACTGGCCTCACTAAGTGTACGGCTGAAATCGCCATCGAATTGAGTTTCATTTAAGTCGTTAGGCATTTTGTAAAATTTTGTATTTACTTTGGGATGTCTATTTTCAAATGCGTTCAGCGGTCAGTAGAAAAAGCGGTGTTCATTAGAATTCTGCAACTAATGATGTGACATGACTTATTACTATAATGCATTACTGCATCTTTTTTAATCATAAGTTGGTTAAACGCGTTGCTTAAGTTAAGTAAATTGGGAGTAAAGGTTAAACACACTTGATTAGTTTAATAACAAATGGGAAGATTTTAACTTTGATTTTAACTTTCTTTTGTCGGTAAAATTGAATAAATGTTTAAAATATTAATTCTGTTGTAGGATTTCCATCCACGAGTGATCAGTTCGCGGAAGAGAGATTTTTACGATGGAATTAATCTTGTTTTTTTCTAGACTCTTAGGAATCTGCATGATAGAGACAAACAAAAGGTGTGGCGCAATGTAACTTGTTTTAATCCACGGTTGAATTTGAGAATTTATTATGAAACGATTTAGATCAACAAAAAGTTTTCATTTTCTGAATGAATTGGTTTATACCCGTTTTCTTGAGTTTGCTCACTATTGTGATTTATTCGAGTTTGAATAAAGAATTGCAGATTTAATAGTTATCTTTAAATTACCTTTGTTATTTCATTTTATAATTTTATAACTTTATAATTATTTAATTACCTTTGTTAATAAAAACACCGAAATCAAACGGAAGTAACTATACCACCGCTGCCACCAAATCAGCTGTCACGTCCCGAGCAAATAGGCGATGGTAATATGGAAATTTGGAAAGAGAGAGACCAGCGTGCTGATTATGTCAGGGTGGTAAGGCCTGACAATTTATTTTTGTTTGTGAGTACGTTATCACTTATCAGCTCTATGAAAGCTGTGTTAATATACATTGTTTAAAAATAAAAAGGATAGTCAGGTGAACAATAAATTTATTATAAAATCACAGAATGGATAAATAGTTTAAATATATTAACTTGCGTATACTTTTCTCTTTAAAAAAAAAGCCGCGAGAGAGAGAGTTGCGCTGACGATTGTATCTCCGCTTTTGCTGTAGGGCAGCGACGGAACCCCACCGGATGGTTGTTCAGTGAACACTATGAACAAGCACGATTTACGCTTATTAGTCCAATACAGGGCCCTAAACAGCTGCCGAATCCACACTTGAGTTCTGATCACGAATGTTAATACAGCGGACTTTATTCTACACGGAGAGAAAAATACTGCTGCAGTCAACGCGCGCGCATCTGTGGCCAATCAGCCAGCGAAAACTTTCGCTA
>JAAAKG020044312.1:0-14543 GCA_010014905.2 Druon quercuslanigerum
GCGGTGCCACACATTTCTTTCGCACATCTAACAATGATATCCCGGAACATGGTCCATGCGCCTTCTATATCTTTATTCCGTATAAGCGCTTCCCAAGCTTCCTACGCTATCGAATATTACTCGATCAAGTTTTGGAAAGCCGTGTTCTTATGAATTATGTGTTATAATGAAAGATCAAAGTAAATATAACTTTTCAAGAACCTCTACCACAATCACTAATAAAAAACAAAGCAAAAAAATCTGCAAAAAACAAATGTGGGAAATGTTTATCAGTTATTGCAAAAGGTGAACGTCATAATTGTACAAAAAAGGAATGATGCAAAACTTGAATTCATCATCAGATCAGAAAGTGAAAAAACACTTGGTGTGTAGTAAAATGACAGAAAAATCTACCGATTAAACGCGTCACAATAATGATTCGATATCGTTATAAAGAGAAAAATGTAGACCAATGGTTGTTAGTGTTTCACGAAACAAAAAAGAAGCTGAACAATAGGTGATATCCGCTGAAAATTTATCGAAAATTAGTACTAATTTTGGTTTGTCAACTAACACAAGTTTAGAAATCGCTAACTCACTTCGAAGTGCAACGAAAAAAAAAATATATATTTGAACCTAATCTAAAAGACAAAATCAAAGCATTGAATCATTCACTTGACTTCAATTTTGATGTAGCAAAATTCTCTAAAACGGAAAACACGCCACAAAAGAAGAATATATTTTATTTTGTAAAAATATTCAAAAACTAATCGATGATGTTAAGGAATCTCGTGAAGTAGATGAAGCGTTGATTAAAATTGGTGCAGGCGGCGTTGGAGTTTTTTTTTTAATAACATTATCTATTCAATCGTTGGACAATGAGTTGGTGCTTCCAAGCAAACATATAAACGGCAAAGTTATAATGAAGGAATAGTTGCCAAGAATTTCAAAGATTCGGGTGTCAATAAATTATTTTTGATAGGTATAACCCAATTTGCTGAAGAAAATCATGATAATTTACCAGTTTTGTGGGATTTACTAAATCTAAATTATTTCAAAGGTAAAGTTTCAGCAGATCTAAAATTATACCACTCATAAAGATTTCTTAGACGCTATAGGCGTGTTGAGAACAATTGGGAGTTGCATTGAAAATTTAAAATTTGTGGAAAGCAAAGGGAGCTAAAAAATAAGATTGTAAAAATTTTAAAAATTGTTGCAATTTACCGATAATTTCATCAGACTTGATTGCACCGCCCGAGTTACATTTGTTGATCGGAGTTGTAAACACTTCATTCAATAGTATGTACACAAAATTTGAACAAATTTGTGAAATGTGGACTAAAAAGTGCAATGTCAACCGAGAAATCTTATATGGAAGTGCATGATTTAATGGGAATCGGTGTAAAACATTATTAAACAAAGTGGATGTTTTACGTGAAATTTGCACAACAACCTGTAATTTTTCTTGTATGCAATTTGTTACATGTTTTGACGCATTCAAAGAGGTTATATATTCTTGTTTATCAAATGATTTAAACGCCTTTTTTCATATTAAAGATTTTTATGCGTAAAAAAGAAAGGATTGTGGTTCTACTCGGAGCAAGCTGTGGAATCAGCTTATGCAAACTTAAAAAAATGTGGATTAAGTATAAAGTGAAGAAGACACATCCGAAGTGTGCGGAAAATTTACTCAAAGCTGTTCGCGAATATAATAGTAGACACCTTTAATTTATAAGCACTTAAAGCTTGAAATTAACAAATATATTTCATTTCAATTTTTGTTGATTACCTTAATGAATTATGTTATATTTTCATTAAATATTACGTAATTGTAAGTTGTCATTAGTTTAAAACGTCCTTATATATACATGCTGAACATACTCAAACTGTAAGTACGTGCAGGAACTTGTAATTTTGTTTTGTCAAATAAAAAATATTTAATAATTTTAAAAAATACGGGTAGTTTTTAGTAATTAATGCAATACATTCACACAAAACATTCATGTTACTATTTCAGTAATGATTTTCAAGTACTTTAACTAGCTTACATACTTTTTCAAGCTTGTATATCATATGGTTGTACTAGCTTATTTAGCGTTTAAGTTATTATACATAGAAATTTTAATGAATTTTTCACAAATTAATCAAACAATCAAAGTTGATGAAAAATTGATTATGGGCACTATTCACAACAAATTCCCATTCCTAACTTTCGGGTCCTCGAACGTTTCATATAAAATTGTTCAGCCCCACCGTGGCAACCCTGCGAGACACATTGATCGATTATTTTGTCGAATCCCGCTGTTTTTAACGATAAATCAATAGTGTACTTACCTATCTTCTAGAAAGGAATCTTATAATTAGGAGTGCGATAAATGGTGATAAAAGAAGAGTCAGTCATTTCTGAGGTTTTACTCGAGCCGCTAGGACAAAGAAACTAGCACCTCCAGATGACTGGAGTGAGGTGATATTTTTTCTTCGGGAACAAATTAGCGCTTGCTCGAAGCAGTCACTATCTGCTCCGTTTCTGCGGAACAATAGTGACGGTGTACTTTGTACAAAGTACTTTGCAATGCAAAGAACTTGGGTGGGATCGGCTTCAATCAGAACCGCCCCATCGGTACAAGAAAAAACACAATTGTGCGAGAGAGTAGATAGAACAGGGTAAATAAAATCACGTTCAGCTATGCGATAGATTGCGTAACAAGAGAGTGAAAGAATGCGAGTTGACTTGCGTGATTAAATTTGTGATGAATACCAAATGGTGACATGTTATTTTCTCGGAGTGATATTAAAATCAGGAAGAGGAGGTACTTTTAGATAAGGTTACTGGAAATTAATTATACAATTATGTACGAAATGAGTGGCTCGGTTTTAGAATAATTCAAGGAGAGATTAAATTGCTACTAATGTGATTTTAACAAATTATAAATTTTAATTTATTTCAGCAAATTAATAGTACTTGTAACTCACGGTGTGCCTGTGCCACCTTCAACCTAAAAGTGGTTAAGTGTAAATATAAACAATTTGTATTTTAATTTTTTCAAAACTTTTTAAAGTTTTTTCAGTTCTTTTTTGTAATAAGTTCAATAGGAAATTCAATCAAAATTATGCAAAACTTAAAAAAAGGTACTATACATTTTTTTATTAAATATTTGAAAGAGAAATGTCGACGGCAAAAACGTTTTAAAATAGTTATAGTGCCAAAATCAGGTCTCTGTAAACAAAAAGTTTTTTCTATAGTTTTAAGAGTGGAAATAATTAGATCAGTCATTTCTTCTACAAAACAATTATTTTTGCACACATTTTTTATTATTGTCGCTTCTTATCCGGTTTTAAAGAATGGTAGGATTTTAATCAATCACAGCTTATTTTTTCGAGAAAAAGATTTCCTACAAGTCTACTATTTACAATTTAAAAAATAATGTATAAATTTTAAATGCGGTTATTTTAAAAAATGATTTACTTTTTAAAAATTTGTTTTCACCATTTTGTTCTTAGAAAAATTTTCTTTTAAAATTGGAAAAAGGAGACTTGTCGAGAATATTTTCTTTTGAAAATTAAGCCATTATATTATTAAACTTCATCCATTTTTTAAAAAGTGATATGAAGCGATGTTAAAATTACATTTTTTTTAAATATTGTTCAAATCATTCGTTTTGTGAGTCTTAACTTTTTTTCATTCAAAATAATGCTATTTATTTCAAATATGCTTAGTTATATAATTTTGATTATTAAAATAATCGAAATATATTTTTTAAAGATCTGTTATTTTTGTGGATTAGCAATTCCGAAACTATAATTTCAAATACGCGAAACAAAAAATTGAATTTGATTTATTTTAAAAGATAATTCGAGTCAAAAATGCTTTAGTAACCTTAATGATAAAACACCATTTTCTACTATGCAAGAATAAAATTCTTTTATAATACTTTCTTATTCAGTTTTTTAATACAAAAACACTTCCTGAAAAATAATGTTTAATATGTAAAAAAAATTTCTTAAAATCTAATTTTACCTATATCAAAAAGGGCTGAATAATTTTCTTTCATTTTGAGTATAAAATACTTAAAAGTCATTAGAAAAAAGTATTCTGTAAATAACATTTTTAAATTTTGATTCATTTATTTTTTTCAATTTAATATTGACTATATAACTTGAAGTTTCGCTAATTTTTTCATTCAATTAATATATTTTTACGCTGTACGATTTTCAACATTACTTTATATAAATTTTCTAATTTTTATATTGCATTGTTTCACTATTAGTATCACTAGATATTTTTTACTTTCTTTCTCTGAAAAGGAAAATATAAACATTGCTGAATTGTAAATTCTGTTTTAATAATTCCAATTTGAAGCTTCTCTATTTGGAAAAAAATTTTAAATAAGAATTATTAGACGAGATTTATCAATTTGTATTGATCGTCCAAGTTAAGCGGCGTTTGGATCGGTTTCTACTCGGATGGGTTCCGTCTTATTAGATGGCATTTTGTATCAGCTTTAAAGATGTTTTCACACTTTTTTACTAATATTATTTGAATTAGACTTTAATTTTTCGAATGACTTTGTTTTTGCACTCAAATTAATTTAACATTTTTTCATTTTCTGTTTTACTATCTGCAGTTTTTTAAATTTTAACCAATTATATTTATTCTCAATGAAAAAACTTTCAAGTTTCATTTTTTTTCAAATTTCACAGATTTTTTGTACAAATTTTGAATTGGTCTTATTTGTTTGTTTTAAAACTTAAAAATTTTATATTATTTTAAAGCAAATTTAACTATACTTAAAGATTGTTTAAAAATTTTAAATTCTCTATTTCTGAAAAGAATACCAAAAATATGTAAGTTTCCTAATGTGACAGCATAATTTATTAATTCGACAATTTTTATTAAATAATTGGTGAAAATGTGTTTATTTTCTAAAATGACGAAAAGGCACGCATTTCACTGATTTTATCATAGTTTTTTTACTAAGTTAAAAGTATTTTAAATTTTATCAAGCTAGCTAAGAAAACACAGTATCGTAATTTTTTCTCTTTATTTTTTTTTCTAGATTTGCACTTGTAAGAAAGGAAGAATCTATTCTTGAAAGGACAAAAAATCACGTTTTTGCAGAAACGACTGAAGATTAGAAAAAAGTAAAGATTAAAGTCGTTCCTTTTAATATTTTCTTGAAAATCACGCGGGTGCACGATAAAATCAGATGTAAAATACTCACCACGTAAGTGAAAATCTCGAAAGAAAATTGAGAGAAAAGAAAACGAAGGTGTGTTTAAATAAATTGTTTTTCAAGATTTATATAAGACAAATAGCAGCCATTGTGCCTATTTTGCCCTTTACCGATTTTTCTAAACGTTCTATCTGAATTAAAAAAAATGTAAACACCTATGTACTATAATATATACTGATAAAAATACATGTCTTATCTAAATCCAACAATCTAATGAATAAATTAGAATTTTTAGTCGAAAAAATGTCCCAAACGACCGAGAAGACATTTGGTAAAAAATTGATGAAATTACGAAGACATGACTCACATATTTCGTAAGAAAAATGTAAAAAATTCTGAAAAATGTGAATAAATTTCCATCATAATATTATCAGGCGAAGATTTTCTAGGTGCGACTACTCATGCCATTTTCTGCCAGGAGAAATCTTGTAAAGAAATCAAAACCATATAACTAAGTCGAGCCTTGTTTCTAATTCTAACGATCGATCTAACATATTAGATCAATTATTCTATTTTCTGATTTATATAACATACTCCTATATGGAAATGATACATAAGCAAGTTCTGGTCCAGCAATTATGTGGAATAATATTGAACCAACAACGGTAAACGGACCCAATAAAGCTAACCGTAACTTAACACTCGACCCATATCACACAAGATCTGTTTAATTCTAATCAAATTTCTACGTAATGAAATAACGACTCGAAATGAAATTATCGACTTCAGTACAATAAAACATGAAAATTCTCTTCCTATGAAATAATTTTACGTACAACTATATATTACTAGAGACAATTTTTTTCCTAGCGGTCGGTGGCTACTCGCGTGTGAACGCCCTCGCAACCGGTCTTCATTTGAATGGCGACAAGAGATACTTCTCGATTGAATTTTATATGCTCTGCCCATACTATATTCCATATTCTTTAATCTATAGATAATATTTACAAATTTAAGAATAATTTTAACAACGTGAAACTAGGCAGTTTTCGCAAAAACATTGGTATTTCACCCTTTTTTATTAAGGGTGGTTTAAAGTCCCCAAAACTGATCTAAAATTGTTTTTAAACTATGAACAAAAATGTTAAATATTTAAGCAATATTTTTCAAGTTATCTTAGAACTTTTCTTATAAAATATTATGGTAAGAACAATGAAAGGTAGTTTTGATGGTGTTTTTTCACTTTGAAGGGTAGTATCCTGAATTAAGTTAGTTTAAAATTATTTTCAATGATGCCTACTACCATTCAGATGTGGTTAAAAATTATCCCCTTTTAAGGATCAAATATTAATTTTTACACAACTTCATTCACATCTGTCGAGTGGGAGTTGTTTTCCTTTTCAATAAAAGTCGTAGGTTAGTCATGATTGAAATAATATTTATAAGGCACGTAAGAAATGTTTTTTAAAAATTTGGGATTTTAGCGTAGGATGAAAATATCAATTTTCCTATTATTGGGCTATAAATCTCCATTGACTCTGGAAATTTTTTTTTTCTAATCATGTTTCTTTAAACTTATCATTTTTGGACTCCCACTTCTGGAATATTTATAACTTCCTGCGACAACAGAAAAAGTTTTAGAAAACGCTGAATTTTCATGAAAAAAAGATCAGTATTCAATCAAAAAAGAATAGTTAAATTTTAAATTAAACAACAAAATTTTAAACAAAAACAAACAAAAAATTTCAACAAAGTAGTTCAATTTGCAATCAAAGGGAAGAGATGAATTTTCAACTGAAATAATGAATAATCAACCAA
Source organism: Druon quercuslanigerum (assembly GCA_010014905.2). Classification (NCBI taxonomy): domain Eukaryota; kingdom Metazoa; phylum Arthropoda; class Insecta; order Hymenoptera; family Cynipidae; genus Druon; species Druon quercuslanigerum. Next base: position 6,972 of record JAAAKG020044312.1, read on the forward strand.
AAAATGTATTTTTATCAGAGCAGTTCGAATTTCAACTTAAACTATTTAGTTGAATTTTTAACTAAAAAAGATCTATTTTAAATCAAGTATTTGAAATTTTAACAAAAAATGATCAATTTTCAATAAAAAATGGAATAGTTAAGATTTCAGTTTCAAAACTTTAAATCTTAAGACTCCAAAACAGTTAAATTTTTATTCTGCAAATATGAATTTTCTACAAAAATAATTCATTTTCATCCAAATAGTTAAATTTTTCACCCAATAAAACAATTTTCTACGCAAGAATTGTTTTTGAAAAAGAAATTGTCGGTCAAGGAAGAAAAAAAATGGACAAAAATCTTGAATTTTCAAAACAAAAAGGCGTAATTTCTAAAAAAAAAACTGTTGCATTCTTAACTCGCAAATACGAATTTTCAAAAAAAAATTAATTTTCATCCAAATAGTTAAATTCTCAATCCAATAAAAAAAATTTGTATGCAAGAATTGTTTTTGAAGAAGAAATTGTTGGTCAAGGAAGAAAAAAAATTGACAAAAATCTTGAATTTTCAAAACAAAAAGGCGTAATTTCTAAAAAAAACTGTTGCATTCTTAACTCGCAAATATGAATTTTCAAGCCTATAAAAAAAATTTCTACACAATAATTGTTTTTGAAATAGAAATTGTCGGCCAAGGAAGAAAAAAAATTGACAAAAATCTTGAATTTTCAAAACAAAAAGGCGTAATTTCTAAAAAAAAACTGTTGCATTCTTAACTCGCAAATATGAATTTTCAACCAAAAAAATTAATTTTCAATCAAATAGTTGAAATTTTAGCCCAATAAAAAATTTGTCTACACAAGAATTGTTTTTGAAGAAGAAATTGTCGGTCAAGGAAGAAAAAAAATTGACAAAAATCTTGAATTTTTAAAACAAAAAGGCGTAATTTCTAAAAAAACTGTTGAATTCTTAACTCTCAAATATGAATTTTCAACCCTATAAAAAAATGTTCTACACAAGAATTGTTTTTGAAATAGAAATTGTCGGTCAAGAAAGAAAAAAAATTGACAAAAATCTGTATTTAAAAAAAAGGCGTAATTTCCGCATAACTGTTGAATTCTTAACTCCCAAATATGAATTTTCAACCAAAACAATTAATTTTCAACCAAATAGTTAAATTTTCAATCCAATAAATAAAATTTATATGCAAGAATTGTTTTTGAAAAAGAAATTGTCAGTCGAGGAAGAAAAAAAATTGACAAAAATCTTCAATTTTCAAAAGAAAAAGGCGTAATTTCTAAAAAAAAACTGTTGAATTCTTAACTCGAAAATGTGAATTTTCAACCAAAAAAATTAATTTTTAACCAAATAGTTTAATTTTCCACGCTATAAAAAAATTTTCTACACAAGAATTGTTTTTAAAGAAGAAATTGTCGGTCAAGAAATAAAAAAAAATGACAAAAATCTTGAATTTTCAAAACAAAAAGGCGTAATTTCTACGAAACTATTAAATTCTTAACTCGCAAATATGAGTTTTCAACGAAAAAAATTAGTTTTCAACCAAATAGTTAAATTTTTAACCCAATAAAAAAATTCTACAGAAGAATTGTTTTTGAAAAAGAAATTGTCGGTCAAGAAATAAAAAAAAATTGACAAAAATCTTGAATTTTCAAAACAAAAAGGCGTAATTTCTAAAAAACTGTTTAATTCTTAACTCGCAAATATGAATTTGGACTCAATATTTCTTATTCGACCAAATAGTTGATTTTTCATCCAAAAAAGACGAATTTGCATAACAAAAGTTGAATTTTTAAACAAACATAATTATTTTATAACAAAATCGTTGAATGTGCAACGAAAAATAAAAATTTTGACCAGAAAAGATAAATTCTGAAACAAAAATACAAAACAATTTTTTTTAAAACTAAAATGATGAATTTTCAACTGGAGTAGTTAAATTTTCAGTTAAAAAAGTTAAATTTCAATAGAAAAAAAATATCCAACTTGACTGAAAAACCTTTATTTGTTAAAAATGTTTTCTTTTGGTTGAAAAATTCATTTCTTTAGTTAAAACTTCACCTTTTGGGTTGAAAATTCGACTATTTTGTTGAAATTTCGTTTTTAGGTGAAAATTCATTTTGCTTACTGAAAATTAAACTTTTCCATTTTTCAATTTATCTTTTTCTTCTTTTTTTGTTTCAGTTTGTTAGAGATTTCGACTTTGTGGTTGAAATATCGACTATTAAATTTTTCGTTAAAAATTCATCTTTTCGCTGGGCAATCACAATTTGGTTAAAAATTCAACTGTTGGTTTGGCTAAAAAAGTATCGTTTTTGGTTGAAATAAATAAATTTTTGATTTAAATCTGAAATTTTTTTATACCGTTTATAAAAGATTTTGTGTTAAATTTAATGGCCAGGGGAATAAAAAATTGTTCAGGAAGAAATATGGAAAAAGTCACAGAAGATTGAAAATGAAATTGTACGGCCACTCTGGAAAAATTTTTTATATTCCTGTGTTTTTCCGGTTTTTCATTTTTTTTTGAATAACTTAAATTTAAAAAATAATTTTACAAATAATTTTATCTTGTAAAAGATACTTTACAACATACCTAATAAAATTTCAGACCAAAATATTAAGTAACTTCGTTTCAACAACGAAATTTCGGCTGGGGTCCCTGGGACCCCAAGGGAACGTATACGTTTTTTAAAACCTTAGGAAACGTTTAAAGATTAAATTGATCAACTAGAATTTACTGAGTTGTTTAATTTAATCTAATAATAGTTTCGAAAAATTGAACACATAGTTCTGCAATAGGTAGCGACTGTTCGGGGTTCGATTCCTCCCAAGTTCAGAGACTTGTTAACCAATTTTTTCCGAATTTTTAACAGCACAGTTCTTATGCCTTGCGACTGCTGTGTTATATAAGAGCAAAAAGGGGTTATTAGTCTCTTATCTCATTGTCAAACGAAAACAGCTTTACTTTCGCTGAGGCTAGACTGCGGAACAAAGGAGTAGACGGAAGTAATCTCAAGTTCTTGTAAAAGAAGAAAGGATCAGAAAAAAAAGGAACCAAAAAGAATCTTCGATTACGAGTGTGTTTATATTCTTCGCAAAAAATTAAATACGATCTTTGCATCGTAAACTTCCGTCTCTTTTGCATGAACAACTGCTGCGCTCGAATTTGTGCACATCGTCGCAGAACCGGTTTCTAGAACCACTCCGATTTCATACGACAAAAAGCACACACCGTGAAAAGACCACGCTTTGCAGAAGCTTCTTCTATTTTTGTTCTATATGCCCTTTATGTTTGATAAACGACAGTTTTATTTACTTGATGAATTTACTGCTTTGATGCACGAATAGCAAATGCAAATTGGTATTTTTAATGGAATATTTAATTAAAGCATTTTTTATTATTGAGAGAAGCACTTTATTAGTTGATTGCTTTTATTCCGTAGAATGTAGAAGTGGTTTTGTAAAATTGAACAGGCAGTTCTGCAATAGGTAACGACTGTTGGGGGTTCGATTCCTCTTAAGTTCAGAGAGCTGGTAAGCAATTTTTTCCGAATTAATCACTACTTGTTTATGCTTTATTAGTCAGTGAACTCTGGAAGTTAATTTTATTGTCGAAAATTTGTCAACTGTTTTGATTAAAAATTCAACTCTTACTTTGAAAATGTATATTTTTTGTTAATAATTTATCATTTTAGTAAAAAATCTTTTTTTTTTGTCGTAAATTAAACTATTTAAGTGACAATTCTTTTTCTTAATAAACTTTTTTTTAACTGAAGATTTAACTGTTTCATTCCTGATAGAAAATTTATCTTTTTTGTATGAGAATTCTTCTTAGGTGAAACTTAATTTTTGGTTCGAAAATTCAACTATTTGGTTAAAAATTCATTTTTGTTGTTGCTGTAGATTGAGCAACAATGCGTTTTCTTATTAAACTTTTTATTAACTGAAGATTGAACTGTTTCATTTCTGGTTGAAAATTTATCTTTTTGTATGAGAATTCTTCTTGAGTGAAAATTAATTTTTGGTTCGAAAATTCAACTATTTTGTTGAAACTTCATTTTTTTGGTTATATAGATTCAGCACTTTAAATCAAAATTGATTACCTTGTTCAAAAGTTTAACTGTTTTGTTGGAAATTCATGTATTTAGTAAAAAAAATCATCTTTCTTGATAGATAATTATTCTTCTTGGTGGAAAATTCAAATTTTTTTGTTTGAAACATTATTTCTTTGGTATAAAATAATAATTTGTTCGTAATTCATCGTTTTAGTGATAAATCTTTATTTTGTCGTAAATTAAACTATTTAATTGACAATTCTTTTTCTTATTACATTTTTTTAAAGTGAGGATTTAACTATTTCATTTCTGGTTAAAAATATATCTTTTTCGTATGAGAATTCATCTTGGGTGAAAATTCATTTTTCGTCGAAAATTCAACTATTTGGTTAAAAATTCATTTTTTTTGTTGTTATAGATTCAGCAACAATTTGTTTTCTTATTAAACTTTCTTTAACTGAAGATTTAACTGTTTCATTTCTGGTTGAAAATTCATCTTTTTTTATGAGAATTCTTCTTGGTGAAAATTAATTTTTGGTTCGAAAATTCAACTATTTTGTTGAAAATTCATTTTTTTGTTGTTATAGATTCAGCAACAATTTGTTTTCTTATTAAACTTTTTTTAACTGAAGATTGAACTGTTTCATTTCTGGTTGAAAATTCATCTTTTTTTTATGAGAATTCTTCTTGGGTGAAACTTAATTTTTGGTTCGAAAATTCAACTATTTGGTTAAAAATTCATTTTTGTTGTTGTTGTAGATTGAGCAACAATGCGTGTTCTTATTAAACTTTTTATTAACTGAAGATTGAACTGTTTCATTTCTGGTTGAAAATTTATCTTTTTGTATGAAAATTCTTCTTGGGTGAAAATTAATTTTTGGTTCGAAAATTCAATTATTTTGTTGAAGATTCATTTTTTTTGGTTGTAGATTCAGCACTTTAAATCAAAATTGATTACCTTGTTTAAAAGTTTAACTGTTTTGTTGAAAATTCATGTATTTAGTAAAAAAAATCATCTTTCTTGATAGATAATTATTCTTCTTGGTGGAAAATTCAAATTTTTTTGTTTGAAACATTATTTCTTTGGTATAAAATAATAATTTGTTCGTAATTCATCGTTTTAGTGATAAATCTTTATTTTGTCGTAAATTAAACTATTTAATTGACAATTCTTTTTCTTATTACATTTTTTTAAAGTGAGGATTTAACTATTTCATTTCTGGTTAAAAATATATCTTTTTCGTATGAGAATTCATCTTGGGTGAAAATTAATTTTTGGTCGAAAATTCAACTATTTGGTTAAAAATTCATTTTTTTGTTGTTATAGATTCAGCAACAATTTGTTTTCTTATTAAACTTTTTTTAACTGAAGATTTAACTGTTTCATTTCTGGTTGAAAATTCATCTTTTTTCTTATGAGAATTCTTCTTGGGTGAAAATTAATTTTTGGTCGAAAATTCATTTTTTTTTGGTTGTAGATTCAGCACTTTAAATCAAAATTGATTACCTTGTTTCAAAGTTCAACTGTTTTGTTGAAAATTCATCTATTTAGTAAAAAAAATTCATCTTTCTTGATAGATAATTATTCTTCTTGGTAGAAAATTCAAATTTTTTGTTTGAACAATTATATCTTTGTTAGAAAATAATTATTTGTAAGTAATTCTTTCTTTATTGCAATTTATTTTTTAAACTGAAAATTTGAACATTGCATTTTAATACAGGGAATTAATGTTTTATATTATAAATTTAACTTTATGATTGTAAATTAATATATTTTAAAAAACTCTTTTTTTTTCGAAAAAAAATTTCCGGTTAAAAATGTATCTTTTTTAGTTGAAAATTTGACTTTTTAAAATGGGAAATTAACTATTCTATTTTTTAACATCGATTTTTTTAAATTAGAAAGAGTGACGCCAAAGTTCGCCTAGTTTTCGGACCTCATTGAAAATCAAAATGAGCATCGCTTTTCGTTCCTTAAACAAATTTTTTAATTACCCCTATTTAGGGGATGAAAATACCTAAAAAAAAATAAAAACTGGAAAGACCATTAATTATAAAACAATTTTTTTATTGTATTTTTCTATAAATTAGACCTTACAAAAGTAAAATCACGTATTTTCTTGATTAATGAGGGGTTGATGTGAAAAATGATTTTATAATTAGTGTTAATTCCTATTTTTTAATTTTTTGGGATCTTCTCAACTCCTAAATAGGTTTAATTTTTTGAAATTTTCAAAAAACGAAAAAAAATGTATATTTTTTAACCTAATCGCTAGTGAGGTCAAAAAATAGGCGAAAAAAAGCCTATTTTGGCGTTTTTTTTAACTGTTTTGTAGGAAATTCATCTATTTTGGTACAAGTTCATCTTTTTTGGTAGAAAATTTAATCTTCTTGATTTAAAAATTATATTCTCGTTTGCACATTTATTTGGGTGATAATTCAAGTTTTTCTTTTAAGTTTCGTTTCTTTTTATTCAGAACTAATTTTTTAACAGAAAATTTCGCTATTCCACTTTTTTCGAAAATTTGTCATTTTAAGTTTAAAATTCCACAATTTCGTTAGAAATTCGCCTTTTTAGTAGAAAATAGTAATATTATTAGTTAAAACTTTATTTTTCGGTTGAATATTTATTTCTCTAGTTGAAAAATGAATTATTTGGTTGAAAATAATTTTTTAACTGATTTTTGTTAAAAATTTATATATTATAGTTTAAAGTTAATATATTTGGATGAAATCTTGTCTTTTTTGGGTTTAAAATTTAATTATTTCGATAGAGAATTCATATTCTTTGGCTAAAATTTTTACTTTCTCGGGGAAAAGTAAGTTTTTTTTTTCTTTAAAATTCAATTATTTTGTTAACCATTAACTTTTTCGTTAGAAATTCATACATTAGGGTTAGAAACTGAACTTTTTTTTAGCAAATTTTGTCATTTTGACTTGAAAATTCATGAAAAAAAATTCATGTAAATTATTTTTGATGACCTGAATATTTTATTATTCTATTTTTTGTTTTAAATTGATCTTTTGTTGAGTTGAAAAGTCAACTTCTTGTATGAAAATTCATATAATTACTGGAAAATTCTTATTTTTTGGGACAAAATTATTTTTTGTGGTTGAAAGTTAGCCTACTTTTAAAAAATTTAACTATTTGGTTGGAAATTCATCTTCTTCAGTTGAAAATTTGACTATTAAAATTAAAATATAAATCAAAATTTTAAAACATTATCCAGTTTTACCTATGTGTTTGTAAATTTAACTAGTTTGCTTGACATTAGTTTTCTTGTTGTTCCAAAATTCATAATTCTAGTTAAAAAGACGTTTTTTTTTTTTATTTTTTAATTAAAAATTTATGATTAAAAAGTTAAAAATGATAAATCCTTCGAATTTGGAGGCCTTTTATAACTGATGTTATAGAGTAAACTTTTGAGTTTTTATTCAAAGTGAAATTTCTACCCACTCCCCCGCCCCCCCCTCCCCCCCCCCCCCCCCCCCTCCCCCTTTTCCCTCTCTCCCCTCTTCTCTCT
>JAAAKG020044312.1:14553-27539 GCA_010014905.2 Druon quercuslanigerum
GGGCCTTTTTTAACTGATGTTAAAGAGTAAACTTTTGGTTTTTTTTTAAAAGGGAAATTTTCCCCCCCCCCCCCCCCCCTCTTATGATTATACTTTATATATCTTCTCTCTCTATTCAGGTCTTCTTTTTGTGTGGCGATTCGCAATTGCTCTAAAAATTGCTTTCCGATATCCCCACTACTGCTGCGCCTCAAAACCTATGGTTCCTCGTGAAAAATAACAAATTTCATCCATTAACTTTTCACTTCTGCCGTGTGGCCCCACTGCTTCACAATGGTTTTTTAACTCCTATTGGAATAAATTTAAACTTTATCATGCATTTTCACTTCATCGCCAGTTAACTTCACTAGTAGTGCCCTCATAATAAATAATAACTTTTAATATTTCATTAAACAATTTTTGAAAAATAAAAACATTTTCAAATAAACTTATAGTGAACCAATTAATTTTCAGTAAAAAAACCTAATTAGTGTTTTTGAAATTCTGCGTATAAATAACGAAAAAATGTTTAAAAAATCTTGACAAAGGAATGCTGCCATGCCGGATTTTCAGGTGGCTATAATCCTAATCTTGACAAGTGTAAAGGATCTCCTGTCAATGGGGCGCCGATCCTTCGATTTGAGGCTTGAAATGGAGACGCTGACGGTCCCCAGACGATTCTTGACAAGGATATAAGGACTATAAGGACTATAAGGACTATAAGATGGAACAAGGAAGATCTTTCAAAACTACACGCGGTCAAACGATAACAATGGGGCACCATGAACCTGCCAAGATTCCGCTTTCCTTTTTCATTTCCCATAATGCTTCACAGACCCCTTTTCGCGTTTCCATGAAGTTCGATCCTCTCTCTTACAGCTATCCAGAGCAATTCAATGGCTATTTTTTCGACAAAAATTTCTACCATAGCTAAACCGTTTTCACGGGCATGCAATTTTTTTGAAAAAGATGGCTACTGAAGATTAGGCTCACTCTTACGAGATTTTAACCACCGTCAACTGAAGCGAATCACTACAGTTTTTCACAAACCATGGTTCTAAGCGTTAGAAATAAAACTACAATTTCAAGAAATTCGTGTCTTTCTTCTAAGGGATAAAATTTTTAATGTGTTTCTACTTTCCAAAGAAGGATTTTTTTTTATATAATTAAACATTCTAAATTTAAAAAAAAAATTGTTACAAACCTAATTTAATTACAGAATAGTATGCACTTAATTTAATTGAAATTAAATTTTCATTAAAAAAAAAATCTTTTTTTTAAGTTCGTATGGCTTCAGAAAAAATCAAATTTGATATTTATGAAGCTAAGTAAAAAAAAGTAAACTAGAATTTCAAGAAATTCGTGTCTTTCTTGTAAAGGATAAAATGTCGAATGTGTTTCTATTTTCCAAAGAAGGATGATTTTTTTATCTATAATTAAACATTCTAAATTTTTTAAAACTATTTTTACAAGCTTAATTAAATTTCAGAATAGTATACACCTAATTTAATTGAAATTAAATTTTCATTTTAAAAAAATCTTTTTTTAAAGTTCGTATGGTTCCGCAGAAGAAGTCAAATTTGATATTTATGAAACTGAGTAAAAAAAACTAGAATTTCAAGAAATTCATGTCTTTCTTGTAAAGGATAAAATCTACAATGTGCTTCTACTTTATAAAGAAGGATGATTTTTTTATCTATAATTAAACATTATAAATTTTAAAAAAATATTGTTACAAACTTAATTAAATTACAGAATAGTATGCTCTTAATTTAATTGAAATTAAATTTTCATTTAAAAAAACATCTTTTTTTTTAAGTTTGTATGGCTCCAGAAGAAATCAAATTTAATATTTATGAATCTGAGTAAAAAAACATATAAAACTAGAATTTCAAGAAATTCGTGTCTTTCTTGTAAAGGATAAAATGTCTAATGTGTTTCTACTTTCCAAAGAAGGATGATTTTTTTATCTATAATCAAAAATTCTAAATTTTTTTTAAACTATTTTTACAAACTTAGGTAAATAACAGAATTGTATACACCTAATTTAATTGAAATTAAATTTTCATTGAAAAAAAATCTTTTTTTAAAGTTCGTATGGTTCCAGAATTCGTGTCTTTCTTGTAAAGGATAAAATGTATAATAGCGTTTCTACTTTTCAAAGAAGGATTATTTTTTTATCTATAATTAAACATTATAAATTAAAAAAAACTGAACGGCATTGAAGCAACAGGAAAATCCAACTATTTTTGCTTAAAACGTTTATTATATTTTTTCCCCAATACTCTTTTAAAAAACATTCTTTTGGTTGAAGATTATAATCTGTTTGTTTAACACTCTCTAACTGTTCTATTTTTAAAAATTATTCTTCTTGGTTGAAAAGTCAGATACTTGCTAAAAAATTCTTTTTTTCAGAATATTTTCATTTTTGGTTGAAAATTATATTTTCGGCTTGAAAATACTATAACATATTTTGTTAAACTTTAATTCTTTTGTTGAAAATTTATTTTCTTTTTATGATTCATCTCTTTAGTTGAAAATTGAACTAATACTTTAAGAAAATTTTTGTTCTGTTTGAGAATAAATGTTTTCAACTCAAAATTAGGCTATTACCTTTTGGTCAAAAATTGATATTATGAATTGATAAATGATTGTTCTGGTTGATAATTCAACTATTTCCTTGAAAATTTTTGTACCTTGTTAAAAATTAATCTCTTTAGTTAAAATTTCATCCTTTCTTTGTTGTTAAAAATGCAACTCTTTGGTTGTAAATTAATCTGTTTTTGGTTGAGGGTTCAACTTTTTTGTTGAAAATTTGTCCTTTTTGTTTTGAAATACAACTACCTGGTTTCAAATGAAATTTTTTGGTTAAAAATTCAACTATTTCATTTAAATTTATAATAATGTTTTGAAAATTTAACTATTTGGTAGAAAATGAACTTTTTTGTTGGAAAATTTTATTTTAAGGTTGAAAATACTACAACATGTTTGGTTAAAACTTAATTCTTTTGTTGAAAATTAATTTTCTATTTACGAGTCATCTCTTTAGTTAAAAATTGAACTATTACCATAAGAAAATTTTTGTTCTGTTTGAAAATAAAAATTTTCGACTAAAAATTAAACTATTACCTTTTGGTCGAAAATTGATATTCTGAATTGATAAATGAATTTTCGATTCGATAATTCAACTATTTGCTTGGAAATTCTTGTACCTTCTTAAAAGTTAATCTCTTTGGTAAAAAACTACCTGGTTTCAAATGAACTTTTTTTGTTAAAAATTCAACTATTTGGTTTAAAGTTTTACTATTGTTATTAAAATTTAACTATTTGGTAGAAAATAAACTTTTTTGTTGAAAATTATATTTTCGGCTTGAAAATTCGACTGTTTTTTTATAGAAAATTCATTTTTGTGACTTCAAAATATAACTGTGTAATTAAAAATCAAGCTATTTAGTTAGAAACTCGTATCTTTGCTTATAATTATAACCATTTGATTGCAAATGCAACTTTTTAGTTCAAAATTCTTTTTTTTTTAATGACAATTTGTCTTTTTGGGTTGAAAGTTGAGCTGTTTTAGCTCGTCTCTCTAAACCTTTTGAAAAAAAACAATTGAGCTCCCTAGTAATCCTTTAAAAAATTCGGAAATCCCTTTCAATTTTTTGAGATTCGTGAAATCTTTTGAAATCTTTGAAATCACTTGGAATCTTAAAAGTTCCGCAAAAATCTTTGAAAGCTCTTTAAAATTCGTTGAAATCTTTTAAATACGCGGGAATCTTTTCAAATCTCTTCAAATACCTTTAAAATATATTAAATCTTTTTCAATTCATTACAATTTCTTGAAATCCCTAAAAATTCTTTATAATATTTAAAAATCCTTGAAAATTTCTTTAAATGTTTCGAAATCTCATAAAATCTTCAAACATTTATGGATATATAATATTTTGGTATCTCCTAAAATTCTTTGGAACTTCGTAGTTTCTATTTGAAATATTTTAAAATCTTTTAAAATCATATAAAATTAGTGACGCATGTCCATCTTTTTATACAAAGTCGAGATTTTCTCAAAAGCTAATCAGATGGGATTAAAGTTTGATGGAGATCAAGAATCTATAATCCCTTGAAATCGTTTAAAATTCCTTGACAAATGTTGTAATGCGGTTAACGGTGAAAAAAAACTTTCTAAATGTAAAAAAACACATAAATTTGATAAGTGTAATTAAATTACAGACTCGAATCTTAATTTAAGTAAAATCCAATTTTTATTATATTTGCTGACATACAGATAAAATCAAATTTAAGATTTATGAATCTGAATCTGAGAGCCAAGCGCTGAAGTGTCCATAGCCCATGAATATATTAGCCTATTTTCTGTTGCCTAATTGTTGAAATATGGGTTTACATTTTTTATGAGTACGTAAAACAACCTTGGAATTATTTAAAATATGTAAAATTATGAGTTATAAAATTTTTTTTAAAGAAAAAAAATTGATAAGAGTTTAATTAAAATTAGTGAGAAGGCCCCAGGCTAACAGTTTTTGCTTCGTGTCACTTGAAATTGACTTTAAAATTAAGTAAGATGGTACTGCAAAATTTTTTTTTCAATTCAACGCCGTTCAGCTTCTTTATTTCGATTTCATTTCAATCTGAAAAAATCCAAATTGAAAAAATCATCTTGGGACTTCTGAAGTCGATGTGATATTTGAGTAGGAATATTTCTTAGGAATTTAATAAGTTATTTTAAAAATTTATTATAATATCTTATGAAAAATTACTTCTAAAAAATTCTTGTGAAACAAAAAAAAATTGAAATTGTTATAAAATTATAAGTGAATATTATTAAAAATAGTATGTAACTGATCTTCACAATATTTATAAATGAAAAAATATATTTCTTAATTACTGGAATATATTGCTTCGCAAAAAAGTAATGGGTTATTTTATAACGGCTCGAGTCCATACATATATAAGCCTATTTTTTTAATTCTTGAAATTTGGTTTTAATATATGAGAAAGAACGTTAGAATTATTTAAAATACTTAAAATTATGAGCTAAAAATTAGCTTAAAAAAGAAAAAAATTAATAAGAGTTTAATTAAAATTTGTGAGAAGGTCTCAGGCTAACAGTTTTTGTTTCGTGTCACTTGAAATTGATTTTAAAATTAAGTAAGATGGTACTGCAAAATTTTTTTTTCAATTCAACGCCGTTCAGCTTCTTTATTTCGATTGTATTTCAATTTAAAAAAGTCCAAATTGAAAAAATCATCTTGGGACTTCTTAAGTCCCAAGTTATTATAAAATTCTATTATAAATTATTATAAAAAATTCTTGTGAAACATGAAAAAGTTTAAATTGTTATAAAATTAGAAGTGAATCGTATTAAAAATAGTATGTAACTGTTTACAATATTTATAAATGAAAAAATATATTTTTTTAATACTGGAATAAATTGCTTAGCAATAAAGTAATAGATTATTTTATAACGGCTCGAGCACATACATATATATAAGCCTATTTTTGGTTAATTTCTTGAAATTGGTTTTTAATATATGAAAAAGACCCGTAGAATTATTTAAAATACCTAAAATTATAAGCTACAAATTGGCTTAAAAAAACATTAATAATAGTTTTTGTCAAATTAGTGAGAAGGCTAATGCAAGCTAACAGTTTTTGCGTCAATCCTCTTGAAATTGATTTTTAGATTAAATTATATTGTACTGAATAATATTTCTTTTTCAGTGCAACGCTTTTCAGATTTTTTATCCCGATTTTATTTCAATCTGAAAAATAATAAATTGAAAAAATCATCGATTTTTTTCATATATTTATAAAGCTTTGAAAGTCCAAATTTTTTATTTTTGTATTTTTCAAGCCGAGGTCATCTTTAAGTATAGAAATATTTTTTAGGAACTTAAGCGTTGAAATTTTAACGCTTTCGAAATTATTTCTCTAAATAATACAAATATGTAGTTATTTTGTTTTTAATTGCAATTGTCTCCAAGTCATTCAAGTTCATAATTTATAATTTCTTATCTACTTTAAAAAAAGTTAATAAAAGAATTTTTTAAACTTATCAAACATTCTTGAATTTTTAAAGTTCTTCAGAATAGAAAAACTTGAACATGAAACCTCAACAACATGAAATTTTTATAAAATTATAACAAAATAAGTTTCATCCCAATATCCCTTTTTCAACGTCAAAGCCAGAGGACTCGAATTTTCTCGCCGATAGTAGAAAAGTTTATTAAATTTAAAAAAATTATACTTTCCCGAATTTGATTTAGCTAATTACTTTTATTTCATTCCAGAAAAAACAACGTAGTCCCAGCATGACTATTAGAAAACTGCGATTGATATAATTAAATTTTTAATAAACATATTTGGGATAAAACTTTTTTTTTTGGTAAATAATTTATTTCAGTAATTTAAAAATATTACTCTAAGTTGTCGTTTATAAACGTTAAAACTTTCAGTTACATGAAATAGTTATTCAGTAAGCGATCACAATTAGAAAAAAATAGAAAAGATGCTAACTTAAAAAAATTTCTTTTTAATCTTGAAGTTTGAAATTGCCTATACGAGAAATCCGTTATTTAGTGTCTTTTTCATATATGACGTATAGTGTCGTATATCATCAACTCTCCAACGGGAGTTCTTTCCCAACTTCCACAATCACCCATCCTTATCTCACCTAAAATTTAATTTATTCCCAACCCATCATCCAACTTCTTACTTCTCCGTCCATTTAATTTCCAATGACACTAATTTCCCATCCCAATTACATGGGCATCACCTACATCAAGAAAATCAGAAATAAACATTCCCCTAATTTCCATACACGTTTTACGCATGGTAGGCCTCGTACTCGATGCTCGTACACACGATGCTCTGGTTCAAGGTCCCCCTTCTCTTGGTCCCTGCGAGATACTGCGTACAAACTTCAAGTGAAATACGAAATGAACCCCAAATTACTTATTCTTTCCCAAATCAAATTGCGTAACGAACTCGTAGCGTAACGTAGCGTAGCGTAAAACGTAGTCGTGAGACTTTTCTTTACCGGTTCTTCTCTTCCTCGTCTTTAAAATCCTCTCCGAGTCTTTTTCCCCACTTTCTCCTCGCCCCTCAATACCTGGGGTCTTAGGTCCCCTCTCTCCCCAAGCCCTCGACCCACTCCCCTTTTTCCTCTCCCACTCTCCTCTCTCCACCAATACTTCTTTTCCGTCCCCTCCACCTGAAATCCAACTGACCCGGGGCCTCTCACCCACGCCGGTCCTCGTAGTAAAGATGGCCGTTTCTTTACACTGTAGTACTCCAGCCTCTATATTCTGTACTCTATAGTGTCTATACTTTCGAACCCAAACTGTAGAAAGCTTGCCCCAGAGCCTATAGAATGCTTCCTCGGCATCGAACTCTCCACTGAAATAACTATAGTCTCTCAACGGCGAACCCGCGCTTTTAGTTCCTCACCTGTCCGTTGGAGTCCTCCGCAGCGCTGGTGTCGCTTTCAAGCCGGCGGGGCCCAGGCATTGTTGCATCGACGCCCGCGTCAGAAAGTACCTTCGAGTGTTCCTCTTTACGTGCAGTGCCTTTTTTCGAAAAAAAAAAAAACGAGTAAAAGTTAAGTGTACTCGCGACAATGAAGACGCTCGGTGTGCTTTGCAATTCTACTGAATTCAGTGTCAAGTGACGACCCGTTATTTACGATTACACGTCGACAGTGTTTCTGGATTAAACACCCTTTACGATCTGGAGAGAAAGGCGAGATGAAGCAGGAGCGACACAGAAGGCAGGCGCTATTCCAAATTGCGAAGGTAAATTTCGCATTTTTTCACAACACGAGTGTGATTTTATCGGGACAAGTTCGACCTGACCCCGATTTTTGCGATTCCCGCGTGGTACGCTTTCGCGAAGAGCTTAAAGTGGGGGACACTTGTTGATCCGCGGAGAGTCAACTCACCGGTTTAACCAGTTTTTCGTTTATGGTTTTAAGATTCTGGATGTTATTTTCTTACAATCGGCGAGGATGAGGCGAAGGATTATATTTTGTTTTCAATAGGAGATTCATATTTAAGGGGATATAAATTTAAGTATGAGCCAAGCTTGGCTGGGGTTTGGATGGGCTTTAGAGATTATAAATTTGTGATTTTGTCGCTCCGTTGAAAAAGGAGTTATAACGTGTAAAAAACTTTCCGGTATTATTGCTGAAAATGGTTTAGCTCTAAGTGAATATTCATGCAGCGAGCCTGGGAACCAAACTCCAGCTTGGTTTGCCGCAAATGCGAGGTGCGGCTTGGGGTGTATATTTATGTAATATTCTGTTGAAAAAAAAGAAAAAATTCTTCATTTTTAGTTCTTGATTCCTGATAATCTGGCCCAAATTCGGCTGTATTGCTTCAATGTTGATGCTTCTTCGAGCGCTTCTTACAAATCACCAAAGATAGCGTTTAAAGATCCTCGGCTGAGTCTGCCAAACCGCTTCAGTTCGCGGCTTCTTATTCATTGGTTTGAAAAAAAATTGATTCATCATTCATGCCTTTGAATTTAACTCTTGAATATGTAAAGTTACAATTTTCTTCCGGAATTTTGTGTTTCTGAAATGAATGCTAAGAATTCTAAGACACGGATACCTCAACTTGTTGATTTATTGCAACTCTGAAAGTAACTTCCTCTTTTTCTCAATTACTGGAAGTGCATCGAGCCTATAATTTTTTTTTCTTGGTCGTCTGAAAACATCATTTCTCGAATTCCGGATACGATTACTTCAGAAGTGAAAAGTGAATCAAATCCCATCAGACACTCGGCAAGTAGGCAGACCGTTAAAGCTTCGCCTCAAGCAAACTATATTCCGTACCATCGATATTTTAACAAGATCAGCTTCTTCGGATAAACTAGTCGCTAATGATGAGAATCCAGGATCTAATTCAATCTTTTCAGACTCTCGTTCCTTGATCACTTATTTTTCAGTTAAATCAACTGCGAATCTCGAATCAGTTTTTCTTCCCGTCTTGAACTTAAGTCGTTTAAAAACTAAGATTGGTTTTCTTTTAATTCAGAATGTGGAAAAAACATTGAAAATATAAACTTACACAATGTTTACAAGGCTTAAAAAAAGAAAATGAGTGGTTTTGTTTTACAAGCAAAATATCCAAATATTATGTTTGTAGTCTTTTTTATTTGTTTTTGTTGACATTTACAGATTTCAGACTTTTTCCCCCGTTTCTCGTTCAATTTTTTTTAATGTTTCTTTTTCCCGGGGTTCCAAGAAATTTCCTCTTTTTCTGATTTTTGTCGCTTGAATGTGAATTGAATTAATAGAAACTAATTTGAAAATACAACTATCATTATTTAAAAGTTCACTCTTTTTTGTACAGAATACATCTCGTTTGGTTAAAAATTCTACTCTGTTTGAAAATTATTCATATCGGTTTTTTTTTCTTCAAAATTCACCTTTTTCGTTGGAAATTCAACTTTTTTGGTAGAAATTCAATCTTCTTTGGTCCATTTTATTAAAAATTCAACTACTTAGTTAAAAGTTAAACTACTTTGTAAAACATTATTTTAGTTGTTATTAAAGATTCATCAATGCAGTTCAAATGTAACTGTTTGGTTGTAAATTCGTTTTTTTCTTAAGAAATGATATTTTCAGATTTAAAATTCAACTATTATCTGGGAAAGTCATCGTTTTGTCTAAAAAAATGTTAAAAATGTAGAAAATTAAACTATTTGGTTGAAAACTAACTTTTTGATTGAAAATTCGACGTTTTTGAAGAAAATTCTTCTTTTTAGATTGAAAATTGATCTCTTTTGTTAAAAATTTCACCTTCTTGTAAAAAATGCAACTGTTTAGTAAAAAATTTGAAAATTAATTTAAAAAATTAAATAATTGATAGAGAGCTTACTTTTCTCTGGATACTTTATACTTTTAGGTTGCAAATTCATTTTTTTCAGAATATTAATATATATAGTTTCAAATTCATAGATTTAGGACGAAAATTTATTTTTTGTAGAAAATTCAGGTATTTTTTTGAAAATTTATATTTTTTGGTAGAAAATAAAGCTTCTTTGTGAAAATTGTATCTTTTTAATTCAAAATTAAATTATTTGGTTAAAGGTGAAGCGGTTGGTTATAATTAATATTATAATTAATATTTCTGTTAAAATTTTATCCTTTATAAGTGAAAAATTATACTTCTCGGTTTAGGATTCAAATATTATGTTTAAAAACAACTACTTTTTTGTAAAATCAACTAATTTCTTAGGAAATCAAGTGTTTTGTTAAATGTTTTGTTTTGTTTTCAGAAAACAAAACTAATATTTTTTGGTATAATTTTGTTTAATTCGACTATTTATTCAAAAAAGAATTCTTTTAAGTTGAAAATTCAACTATTTGGTTGAAAACTAACTTTTTGATTGAAAATTCGAAATTTTTGTAGAAAATTCTTCTTTTTAGATTGAAAATTGATCTCTTGTGGTAAAAATTTCACCATTTGGTAAAATTGCAAGTGTTTAGTAAAAAATTTAGCAATTTATTTAAAAAATTAACTAATTGACAGAAAGCTTACTTTTCTGTGGAACCTTCATACTTTTGGGTTGCAAATTCATTTTTTTTGTAGAATAGTAATGTATTTAGTTTAAAATTCATAGATTTAGGTCTAATTTTTTTTTTTTAGAAAATTCAGGTATTTTGTTAAAAATTCATATTTTTTGGTAGAAAATAAAGCTTTTTGTGGAAATTTTATCTTTTTCATTGAAAATTAAACTATTTGGTTAAAGGTGAAGCAGATGGTTATAATTAATATTTCTGTTAAAATTTTATCCTTTATAAGTTAAAAATTAAACTCTACGGTTCAGGATTCAACTATTATTTTTTTTAAGCAACTACTTTTGTGTAAAGTCAACTATTTTGTTAAAAAATCAAGTGTTTTGTTAAATGTTTTGTTTTGTTTTTAGAAAACAAAATTAATATTTTTTGTTATAATTTTGTTTAATTCGACTATTTGTTTAGAAAACGATCCTTATTTGTCGAAAATTCAACTATTTAATTAAAAATACATCTGCTTTCTGGAAAATTATAATATTTATTTGAAAATTCAACTATTTTATGAAATTCATATTTTTTGGTTGAAAATGCAACTGTTTTGTATAAAAATGATTGTTTCTTATTAAAAATTCTACTATTTGTTTAAAAATTCATCTGTCTTAATTGAAAATTAATTTTGTTGAAAATTCACCTTTTCGGGTTTAAAAGTGAAACATTGCTTTACTTAAAAGAATTTATTCCCTTATTGTCCCTGTTTTAAAAGCACTTATCGTTTTTGAACGGCGCCTATCTCTAGATAAAATAAATTATAAATTAAAATACAGATTAAAAAGAAATTATAAAATATAATTTATAAAAGACGAAAAGATGCACGTAATGGGCATCTCGATACTTGTAATTGGTGGGAACTAATTAGCGGGAGAAACCTAAGAGAGTGTAACTCAATTAGTGGACTAACGGTTCCTGCTTTATTAGTTCGGTGTCGATGCACTCAATATGGATTCTATTTTTGGTGTTCCAATCAACCAATCCTAGTTTGGTTCTCCTCGATTTAAATCCTCACAAAACGGTAGCTCCCACACAATATTTTTCCGTGGGAGAGAATAATTTAGAAACAGATTTTTTCAGTTTAGAGAGACTTAACTTTGGGAGACTTGCAAATTTCGTTCTGCATCGTTTATTGCAGTTATGTATGAAGGAACGCGGGAGACGCAATAAAAAAAGCGGAATCCTGTTTGCAGTTTGGAATTTCAAAGCGTTCCGAATACCTAGTTATCCCTGCCGTGACGGTGCTCGGGAAGATCTCGGTGAATGCGTGATAGGTGTGAATAAACGAAATTTTATGTCTTTAGTGTGGAAAAAAAAGAATTGAAGAAAAATTTCAATGTCGATACGTAAATATAGAGTAGTTTCTTTTCTGAGAAAAGAAAAAAACACAAAGAAGCGAAAACATATATAGAAAAGAGGGAATACAATGCAAACCGAGAAAGACTAAAGTAAATGTCGTAAACCAAAGTCAAACAGAAAACGTTTTCATCCCCATTTTTTCCGTTAGAACCATTTTATAATTTAATAGCACCTTTTTGGAGAATACACCCAAGATACATTTTTTGTACACCTTTTTCTTAAAAGGCTAAGAATAGGACCATCAAAGGTAATTTTAAAACTAGTCACTATGGGTGTGGTTTTATTAGTCGCGGGCTTCGAGAGATGAGGAAAATAAAAAACTCTGGTCCATTATCTCCGAGCTGCGCTTGTTTTTTTTCTGGGGTCATGTTATCTAAAATCTAAATGCCAAAAAACTATTTTTCAACTTCACTGCTGTATGTGAATAAATTATCTTGCATAATTATTTTTTAAAGATCGTGGTAAGTATTTTAAAGTTAGGTGTTACGTTGATGTCCACTGTCCAGGTGATTTAGGTGGAGGCCTGGGGGCTATGAACATGCGGCCCTGTTGTGACCCTCTTCACCTGTCGTTTCTCATGGGTCTTTCGAAACGCCCATTTTACGAAAATACCCTGAACCCCATTTTTCTATGATGCACTGACACCCAACGCACCCATAACGGTTGACGAGAAGATTATTAGTTGAATCAATAAGCGTGACTTTCTATTGTTTAGGGAATTACGCATTTGGGGCTCGTGGTGCTAATACTATTAGGGGCCATAATGAAGATGGTAGGTGAAAAATAAACAAGTACATTATCGGAATTTCAATAAAAAAAATGAAATAAGAATGGAGATAAAAAATTTGGGAATTTAAAGAACAAATTTTTATTGGAGTATTAAAAAATGTTGAAGTTGAAACTTAAAAAAAAATGATATTGAGAACTGAAAAAATCTGCTTTAAAAATTAATTTTTACACTCCTTGGTACAATCATTAAAATAAACATTTTCTTTTCCAGCAAGTACATTATCGGATTTTCAATTTAATAAAATTGAAATAAGAATGTAGATAAAATAATTGG